>JAEANM010004405.1:0-20865 GCA_017656035.1 Myanophis thanlyinensis
TCAACTCCCAGAATTCAGGAATTCTGGGAGTTGAAGTCCACGAGTCATGAAGGAGCCGTAATTGCCCACCCCTGAGTTAGAGCATTCCAGACTTTGACAACTCTATTACAAAAGTAATATTTTATACAGTTGAGTTTGGAACAATATACTTTATGTTTGAAGCAGTTGTTGGCACATGAATTATTGTGATTAAAACAAAAGAAGTCATTTACAGGTAAAACATTGTTGCATATAATTTTATATGTAATACCTAGGTCTGCCCACAAGGGGTGTAGTTCTAGGCTGTCCAAACCAAGAATTTCAAGCCTGGATGCAATAAGGAATTCTATTGTTTACAGAAGAGTGCAAGACTCTTCTAATGAAGTATTTCTGAACCCGCTCAATTGTGTGTTCAAGCATCATTTCCCTCCATTTAAATAGGTTTGCAGCATGGGTTAGCCTTTCTCTTACTGCAAGTTTAAAGTCATCCCTCAGTGATTGTTATTACTGGCTATTGAGATTTCAAGTAGAGGGCTTTCCCATCTCTTTCTAAATGAGCTTTTGACTGGATCTTTAACTTCCTATAGGAAGATATAAGATCAATATTCTTTAGCAAATTCAGCAGAAAAAAGGGAGATGCTAATGAAAATATATTAATAGCTGACATCTAAATTAGTTGCTATTTCAGTCATTTATTATATAAAAATTGTCTTTGTTTAAATTTCCCATCTTAATAAAATTCTATATTTCTTGAGAACAAAACTGATATAAAAGGAATATTACATATGACACACATATCATTGAAATAATATTTTATTCAGCTGAGTAGATGGAACACTAGATGATATACTGTATACAGTTAGATTTCATAAGTAAAGGCCCAAGCTATTTCTATATTAACCTTGGATATATCTTTAGTTTCTTCAAATTTCAGTCATTTAATTACAATTTTGTATTTTTCCTAATTATATTAATATTGTTATATTTTTGTTTTTTATTATTATATTCTATGAGCATTGTATTTCACCAATAACTTTTTTTTAAATGGAAGATTAAAAAAAGATACATGTTTCTACCTCATTCAGATATTTTCCACTGAAGAATGAATGGTATCATTTTGCAAATTGGCACCAGGCTGTTCCTGACCTTTATGCATTATATTACAGGCAGAAGCCATGGATTGGAGCTTATAGTGGCTGCAAATTTCATGGAAAATAATACTGCATCTAAGTATGATGTAAAAGTTTGCTGAGCAATTCTGTTACTGGAAATTTTTCAAGCAGAGCTGTTTCACTTGGAGGCAAAGTCCAGAAAAATATGAGCAATTAAGAGAAAAAAACAGATATAAATTATTAATAAAACAAAATATGGCTTCTTTCTTTTTCTGTGCACATTTCCACATCTATTGGATTTTCTTTCATTGTTCTGCAGAAATTGCTTCTGACTAAACAATAGACTTCTTGCAAGGCTTTGGATCTCAGTTTCTTGATTTGTCATAATTCACTCAAATGCCAGCTCAATAACATTAAGTGGAAAAATAGAAAGATATGCTTTCACTTTTTTCCACAGAAACAATTTTGAAAATCAATTTACATGGAAAATAAAGAGGCATTAAACCCGATGCAAAGCTGCAGCTGAATGCAAAAATCTGAAAGCATAATATGTTATTTCTCCAGATAACATAATGCAAACTGTTAGTTACCGCCTGAGAGACAGAACTAAGGAGCTTGGTGCCCTCTAAGGAGGAGGCTGCTTTTATAATTTATAAAATGATGAAATGTGACTAATAACACTTTTACATTTTTTAAAAGAAGATAATCCTAAACACCAACTCTCTCTGGAGAAATAAAAACAAGGTATTACTTAAGCTGCCTTTCAGTTCCATTCATTGGTACTGATATTACTGAGCTGCTCAGCCAAAATGGTGGCATTCCCAACCTGATAGCAAACTGTTACCTGATACACTGCAGTGCTGAGACAAATTTCTCCAGAAATTATTTTTGCTACAAAATGCATACAATATTATAATTATATGGAGAGGAAAGAGATTTCTTTGTTGAAGGGGGAAGGTGAAACATGTCCAGGGTGCCAGTTGAGGGATAAAATGCAGTAAAGATACAATAATGTTTTGCCATTGTGGAGGGTTTTATCTGACACAATGTTCTACCTCTTCAAAAATATTTTCAGTGCACATTTGCGTAGGAGGGAACTTCAGATGGAATTTGATTTATTTTGTCTTGTCCATATTTGTCCATTTGTTTCTGGTTTTACACTGGAGGAAAACCTCCAGCATATTTAAAAATGGGGCCGAACTAATTATTTATGTAATGCTGCAGTATAATTTACATGCAAACATGTATTTGAACTGCAAGAATTGTCAAGGAACTACATGTGTGACCAAAAAGCTAGATAACTTCTTATGGCTAATGCTGAAATGCTGTCAGGCTAAATAAACTGCATAAGATCTTGCAGAAGCAAGGACCCAACTTTATAGCTATTTCTGTTTAGAAATTTGTTAATATGTATATGTGTTCTTTTTTTTTTTTTTCATGTTTTGCTACTGAATTAACCAAAATGATCAAATAAGTTTCTTTTTTTCTAGGAAAAGCACTCAAAATGTATTTCTGTATTTACTTCCTACACTCTCAGGGTGCATTAGTCATGTATATGTGTCCTCACATGCAGGATTGAAATGTGGGGATTTCCAGGGAGTCTGCCGAAATTAAGCTCCTCATCTGAACCAGAATTTTAGTTACAGGTTTCATGTTTTCTTCTTAACCTCTCAGCTTCCTTTCAAATGGATACATGCTATGTGTTATGGTAAAATTTAGGAATATTTGAGTTCTAAGGAAAACAAAATATCTATGCACTCCATTTGTACAAATGAATGCCCTGTCAATACTCTTCTATAAATTCTGTTCCTGTACACATTATCCATCCTTAAATTGTATATCCTGAAATATACCATTTAAAGAAGAAATGTGGTTCTTCTCAAGTAGCCACATGCCCTCCAAAACATTCCAAAAGAAGCAATTGGAGTTTGATGTAAGTGCAGCTTTCTATTTTTCAATGCCCATGAAGGCTAACCTATGGCACGGGTGCCACAGATGGCATGCAGAGCCATATTTCTGGGTACACAAGCTGTCAGCCAACTTACTTCCAGCTGAACATGCACATGTGATTGCACATGCATGCATGTGAAATTGCAGAGACCCAGGTGGCCTTTGGGCCTCCACTGTGCATGCACGAGATTGCAGCAGGAAATCCAGTTGGTCTTCAGAGCTGTCCTGTGCATGCACATGAGATTGCTCATGTGTGCGTGAGTGCCTGCGTTGCACATGTAGTGCACATGGAGGACTACCTCAGTGAATATGGCAGCTCTAACACTACATCGTTCTACAGGTAAAGAAGACATACTTGAATGAAGATTGATCTTGCTGATTTTGTGCATGCAATTTTCTTGGCAGCTGCCAGGAAAATTGCATGGGGGTTGTTTGTGGCTATCTTCTTTGACCTTTTCTTTCTTGAGGAAAAATAAAATAAAACTTCCCAAGCCTTACTAATAACCCTGAAATTTCAGTATGGTTCCCCTCCTTGTACTAACCAAGGGAAAATATCTTTAATCTTTGGAGATTAGCCAAAGTTGGCTAGGTGCTGTAACTGACTTTTAAGACAATTAATTTGAATTCAGTTCAATATCTTAAGAGAAAAATCAAGGAGTTAATGTTTAATATGGAAAAGTACTTAATTCCTCAGATTTGAAAAATAATTAATCACATTTGACAAAGGATATGATCTTTAGTTCTTCATTGAGAATATTTTTATGAAACATGATTAAGAAATTGTGAATATAAAAAGAAAAGGTGCTTTGTCACTGCCAATATCTTATCAAGGAATTGTTATACATTAAACTTGTCTTTTCCATTCAGAATTCTCATATCATTTTTAATATCCATGTCTATAATGAATGAAAATGTCCAAGTAAAGGTATCTTAAAAATTAACAAATGACCTACAAGCCATAATATATTCAAATATCTACCACATCTGAATAATTCTGCAATTTATAATTTATAATTCTGCAATTATAAAGTAGGACTATGCAAAGAATAAGAACCTTTACACTTTGCAGTGACTCTTACTTTCACCTTCATTATCTACTACTATGTATAAGCACATAGTAGTAATATAGAATAGCTACCTTTTCTATATTTTGTAGTGACTCTTACTTTCACTTTCATTGTCTGTGCCTATGTTTGCAGGATATTCTGCAGCACAGACCTAACAATTGCACTGTGTTTTAGTTGTGGGTGACTATCCTTGCACTTTTTTTATTCATTCTTGCAGTAAAGTGAATTATTTAAGTAGTCAGTGTAATCTCATGTCTTGGCAATAGACCCATTCAATGACAAGATATTTAGAGGTTTCTGTGAATATAAGGAAACCAGAAAAGAGATGTTTAAACCTCTGCCCAGTTGCTCATAAACAGGTGGCAGCTGTTTCAATAATTTCCACTGTTTTGGTCTGGTTAGCATTTCTCATCAGTGGCAACACTACAATGATTCAAGTTTTCAAAACCATGAACCTCTGGAGAAATCTGGCATAAATTACTGCTTTGCCAGTCCAGCTTTTAGATGAGTTGCTTGTGCCTGTAGTAGAGCAGCGGTACTTTGATGATCCACTTAAAGAAAGCAGAAGTAGTTTGCCTGACAACCCATAATGAAAATGTCATGCTTCCATTGATATCTTGGCAGCTTAACCATTCAATTGCCTATAAAGCCATGTACGCACCAAGGAAATGTTAACATGGCATGAAATATTGGAAAAGATTTAAATTGCTACCGAAAACACAGAGACTGAGTTGTTTTCAAAATAGAGTTACCAAGTTGAATATGAGGTGCCATTCATTATTTCCTGGTACATCTGTGGAAAAGTAGATGACATTCATATAATGCATGAGAACCCAAAGAAGATCAACTTGTGTTGATGTGCCACCCACAAATAACTTGTGCCACCCACAAATAACTCAGTTAAATTTTAGAAGAAGCCACGGGAGGATGTTCTGCAGGGATAAATATGCTATAATCCTATTGATATTTACATCCTCTTGGGATTATGTTGCTCTCTTTCAACCACTATACTTCAAACTATACTTTTCCTCTGAGAATGTGTGCTGTTGACACCTCCACCTCCATTATAAGAACATAAGATTAGACAGAGGTGGCAAGGAAATCAGGTACATTTCTGGGGAAGAAATTGCTATTTGATAAGTGAACTTTCATCCCTCTGAATCCTGAAAAAGAAATGATTGTTTTAAACACTTAATCAAAGACACTGCTATCTCTTTCAAATACATTTGAAAGGAGGTGTGATCCACTGTTGTGGGCTGTGATAGAAGGAGTTAGCTGTAGAAATGTTTACTTAGCATATGTCCAACATATTTGCCATATTCATTGTTCACTTGACGGTAATTTGCTTTCAAATTACTGTATTCTGATTCCAAATAAAATCAAACCAGTTTAATTGTTGGATCATGAAAATTCACATAGTGGAAAGCTGGACTGCTTTATTTGGACATAAGTGGTATAATGTGCTCCAGGGTCATTTAAGGAAAGGATAATTATCATTTAAGATCCTGGTACTTAAATCTCCTCAAAGTTGATGAACTTGAATTCATATATTGAACTTTGATCTTATATGAAGTTGTACCTCTTGCCTATTATTTTCCTAATAGTGTAGTATTTTAGATGTGCTGGTGGATGGGTATTATATTATTTTTCCAATTTATACAGTGATGGTGAAGAATTAATGCTATATTTAATAATAGCATTGTCTGGACAGATCGAACAATTACATTTATTTAAATAATTGGTATATTGTCAACTAAAATTTTCAGAAAAGGAATGTGATTTAGACAATTACTGTTTTGTAACATAAGGTTTCTTGGTTAATCCTATTTAATGAAGATTCAGATATATAATTTCTTTAGACGATAGTTTGTGTCCCATCTTGTGCTTTATTATGCTTTCTTCTATACCCACAGGCAGACTAGTAATAGCATTTCAACTTAGAAGATGCTGAAAGGTGCTCACAGCTAGGATGACACACCCTATACTCAATATTCACATATACGTTGGTTACCAGTAACTGTGTAGGGAAGAGTATCTGAAGCATTTATTTCTTTATAGATCTACACAATTACTTCCACTTCTTCTTGTCTTACATTGGTTATTACAACAGGTGCTTTATTCTGTTGATGAATACTTTTGTAAAACCAATCTTTAAGCTATCTGAATCACTTACAGGAAAATGCACAAGTGATGATAATTAAAATTTGTTATGCAATGGCAGAATATATCATGTTCAGATCTTACATGTTCAATTTCAACAAGAGCAGGAAAGAAAAAAAATCTAGTTGCCTCAGTGAACCAAAATGGCTATCAAAGCCATTGTTCTTAAGTGTATTCTGACTGCTCATGATCAAATGATACACAAAAACACATGGTTAACACAAGTACATTGTTCTATACTTCCCTCAGAATCTAATCAGCCAGTTTATGATATGACAAACCAAAGAATAGCTTAGGAATGTAAATATGCACAACTAAGTATTGTGGATAATTCTGTCTGTAGTTTATTGAACATATTCTTAATGATTTTGGAATGATTAATCCATGATTTGGCTAGCTTTGTTTCTAATATTCTTTCCTAGGGGCAGAATTATGGGATATACAGTAAATTGTAAATGTAAATAAAATAACCAATATATCAATATTTGGATTTTTTTGTAGGTGCCAAAATATTCTGTTCATCTCTCTATATGGATCCTCTGTCTGTCAATACTTCTAATTCTCCTACTTCTTATTCTGTCATAACCCAAGGTGCAGTGGTTGAATTCAATTTTTTTTTACTACCAGTTCTGTGGGTGTGGCTTGGTGGGTGTGGCTGGTGGGGTCATGTGACTGGGTGGGCAGTTTCTATAAGCAGGGCAATAAAGATTAGGCTAGAAACAACACCAGAATGTTTCTTTCCTGCCTTTGTTACAGGATTAACCCTGTAAAGTGGAAAAAAACAAATGGGGATTTCTTCTAACAACCGGTTCTCTGAATTGCTTAGAAAATTTACTACCGGTTCTAGCAAACCTGCTAGAGCCTGCTGAATTTCACCTCTGACAAGGTGAATAATGGTCTGGTAGGAGAGTTGGTATCATCATTTCAGTGTTCTATCTGCTACACTATTTCTTTGAAATACTATTTCAGAACCTGGAAATAGTTTTCTTTATGTTTCATATGCCACTGTTTAGAATTTTAAAGAAGGCAACAGCAGAATGAATAGCAACTGACAAGGTTAACAATGGCCTAAAGGGATAGGGATATGCCTGCATCATCCTAAAATGGCAATTTAACCTCATATTTGTCACTTGTACTACCATCTATGGGACTCACTCCATCCATAAGGAATCCTTTTTAAAATATATTAACTCACAATAACTGTGAATTTATCAGCCAGGCCTTAATTCTGAGAACATCCTTACATTTTTAATTGGCTTTACCTAGTAGTAAGTTATATTCTGGGATGACTTTTCTAGGATACCAATAATTATTGCTGGTGTCTGTTAGTGAACAATACTGAAATCACTCTTTTGGCTAATTACATTTAGCAGCTCCATTTGTCAGTCAGTCCTCAGTTCCCATTAGACTTTTTCTTCCTGAGAATTTTTCATCCTTAGTTCAGTAGCATTCTCCCAACAAAACTAGTATGCAATTTTGGAATCATCATGGACTCAGAGTTTTTGCTTGAAGAGCCAATGACAGTTATGGCTAAAGAGACCTTTTTATAAATACATCTTGCACACATTCTTGGATTAGTGTATGTGTGCCTATTATCCTTCTCATCTTTCCTCCCCTTTCCTTTTCATTATCTTCCTATGACTATAACTTCATTGCTTGTATCTTACAATTTACATTGTTTTATTCAGTATCTCAGTATGATTTATGTTGATTGTTATTTTTAGTATCCTATGACTGAATGTTGTATCTTATGATTTATGATTAATATATTTTATGATAGTTATGATCATGATTTATCACTTGTTGTTTGTAGGTACACTGAGATCTTATGCATTGGAGACAAATTTCTTGTGTGTTCAATCACACTTGGCCAATAAAGAATTCCTGTTCTATTCTGTTCTGTTCAGTACTGTTCTGTTCCGTACCATGCCAGTTGCCTCTTGTGCAGTTGAAGGTGCTGGTTGTCATTTATAAAATTCTTCATAATACTTTTATTTGAATCTCCCATGTTATTTGTATGTTTTGTAATGTCTGACAGAATCAGCAAACTTCTTGTTCCATTTACCAAGTAACATTAGATATTACAACCCAGAAGGTATGTCTTATCCATCTTGGCACCTGTCTTCTGGAGCCACATTCCCACAGAGGTTCAAAATATTGTGACCCTATTTTCTTTTAGATGAGTCTTAAATACTTTACTCTTCCCAAGGCATTAGTATAATATGTAATCATTGATGTTGGCTTGTTTCAATTTTGTTTGTTAACATTCTATTTTTCTATGTTTTCCTTTTATGTTATGATTGTTGTTTTGATATTTAAAATGTTTTTGTTAGATGTCACTCATAATTTTTTGTGAGTAGATTACCTACAGTCCAGTCCGATTCAATGCAGTACATTCCCCAAATATTACTCTTAGAAATCCAGTACCTGTTTAGCTTTTATCTCATTCAATCATCTATTTCATTCTTGAAATTCCATCCACAGCTGAAATATTAATGTTTAATAGATTTGTATATGGATAAGGAATGAGTTATGAGAAGAAGAGATGCTTACATGTTTCATATAAGAGGGGATGAATTATTAGGTTTGTTTATACTTGTGATGAAAACGAGTGATAAAGACGTCACTTCTTTAAATGTTTTTTTTATTTTTCCTTTCTTTTTTCTCTTTTTATGCACTTTCTATTCTTTTTTTCTTTTATAAGTTAAGTTTGTATTGTCTTTTATTATTATTTTTTTCTTTAAAATCCAATACAATTTATTTTTAAAAAAGATGTCATGCTCTGGGGAATTAGAACAGAATGTGATTTACATTCTTAACAATTTGATATGCAGAATTCCTGTATTTTTTTTTCTTCACGTCTGCCTTTGTTCAAAAAATGAAACTAATATTTTATAACCATAAAAGTTAGGGTAAGACTATAGTGCCCAATTCTTTTTACCTAGTTTTAATTATCTGTCTTCCCCTCCCCTCCCCTCCCCTCCACTCCTATCTCCTCCAATCTGCTCCCCTCTGTTCCTTTCCTCTCCCATATCCTTTCGTCTCCTCTCATCTCCTCTCCTTCCTTTCTCATCTTTTGCAATAATCCAGCACTTTTTAAAGATCAAGGTAGGAAAACATTTCCTCTATATTATTTATTTAGTAACATTTCCAAAGGCTCACTTTTAAAATTTTGAACTTTCCTGATTCAAATTATTTGATTTTTCCAGATATGATGATGATGTCCATTGTGATGACTTCCAGTGTAAATTTCAACTTAATACATCAAGTTAAACATTTATCGAGCCACACATGCAGCATCATTTCCCAAACCCTAAGGCTATTTTGTTAAGACAAAGTTGAGCTTTGACCTTACTAAAATGGAAGACTTCACAGTTCTACTTCCTAGCTAGAACTGCTAGTATTGTTCATGGGAAAACAATCTTACATTGTATAGTACTGGCTGACCTCAGGTCCTGCTACAGCTGGGAAGGGAGAAGCCAGAAAAGTGAGCTGTAAAAGAGTAATATTATTGGTGGAATGACCCTGCAGAGAAATTCCAGAATCTTTTTCTGTTCACACTCTCAGACAGATAAATGGGTTCCAAAATAGATATAATCTATTCAGAAAGAGCAAAAAAAGTCACTATATACATCCATACTTTTGAAAACAATGTGGACACTGTGAAAGGTTAAAAGGAAAATAGGAAATAGATACTACTAGTATGATAATACTCTGAAATGGTTGTAGAAGTTAGACCTTTTCCCATATTTGTCTAAATGTTGTGAACTTGGGACCAACAAAGAATTACATGCCTAAGTTTTACAAATACTTGATGCCTAGATGAAAGATATGTTAAAATATCACAACCATTTCATCTATTTTTAAACATTTTGGTATTTCACCATCACATAGCTTAAAAAAGCATTTGAAAAAAACACCACCATATTTAACAAAAATGGAAACAAGTCATTCATCACTGAATAGAACACAATGAGAAGTAGGTGAAGAGAAAGTATTGATTTAGTGATTGATAGATTTGTCCTAAAACCATCGTCTATAAGGGCCATTGAATTCTCAAATTTCACCATCTGTGAGAAGATGGGGAATAGATTGTGGAGGCTAACAAAGATTTGTGGATTTACCAGTCATTGTGATAAATTGTTATCCTATGTTAATTACTTGATTTGGCACAGCAGTGTATTTATTTTATGGGAAAGGAAAGTGGTTCATCCTTTAAATTTACCCTGCAATCCTGATGAGCATCCCCATTGCACTGATACAGGGCCATCAACATTTTCTACAGCAGTTCTTCCACTTTAATAAATATACCTTAACACATTTATCTGAAATTTATATTGCAATGGGGACATAACAGTAAAATTAATCACACCAGGTGTATAAAATACATTTAATATAAGTAATTCTAAACTTGCATTAGAAAGTATATATGACAAACTGAGATTAGGGGCAGTTTGTCAATTGTCTGTTCCATGATTATTATATTAATGTAAAGGTGCATGAAAATGACCCTGAGAGATAGGGAGATGAGACACAGCCAAGGGAATACTCTGATAAAAGACAAGGAGCTCAGAAAAGACCTTCCTCTAGTTTCTTGGGCTGGAAAGAAGATGGGGGAGAAATGTACTTCCTGATTTGCAAGATTCTTGGAGGAGTCAATAAAACCTTATAATAACATAGAATAAGTTCATCTCACTGGGCTTTCTTCCTCACAAAGCTGATAGCTAATGACATCAGAATGTCTAATCTTTTCTTGATTAAAAAGGAAACATCAGGAGAGCATGAGGGGTCAGTTAGGATTGGATTCTTTTATTTGTTATTTCTGTGAAAAACAACGAAAGACATATTATATCTTATCATAATCATTACTGGTTTGAATAATATAGCATTTGTTTATGTACTATTACTTTTCTCCAGTGAGTTTTAGTTTGTGGATATTAAGTGGTAATTTTATTTTACCCTGCAAAAAATCCATAAATTGTTTCCTTATTTTTAATGGGAATTTGTATTTGCATATTTTAAGTGAATGAGTGGCATCTAATATTGCGAAGAGAGGGAGGAAGGAAGGAATCATGCAATGTATTATGGTCAAAAATTTAACCTTCTCATATTTCCTGTAGATTTATATCCAGTAAATTGTATAAATGAAGGTTCATAAGACTTGAAAGTATACTCAGTATTAACAGAAGTTTAAATATAAACAAGTTTTCCATTTTTGTCCACTTTTTGATACATCTTGCACAACTGACAATAGAGTCAGCTGTTATAACAAGCTACATAAAAAGAAATCAATGTTCATAGCTATCATGATTTTATTTATTCCTAAATTATTTGCAGAAGCCATATTGTTAGTCACTGTATATGTCTGTAAAATCTATACCTTGGAATAGACAATTGCTTTAGCAATTGCTTTAGTTCTTTAACTAGGTCCAAGACCACTCTGAGACATACTTTGGAGATCCACAGTATATTCTATATGGTTTTCAAATTTCTTTGAATACCTTAATCAACACAGCTGGTACCTTATATTTAGATACACAATGACCTGCAGCATCTTCCTTTCTAAGATGAATAACCAAGTACTCAGATATTATGAATTTTTGCCACATTATTATTACACAAATGAGTAGAATGGAAATATGACTCTATAAAAGTAAAAATGACGGTTCACAGAAACCATGGAAAGATGAGGTGACATCAGAAAGTTTATTGACATAACAGTTGGTTGCCAAACTGTGGGATGCAAATAAATCACCACTGGCAGCTTGAATATATTTTTCTTTCCTTTCTTTCCTTTTAGTATTTCTTTAAGTGTGTTTTTTAAGAACTCTCCACAAGTACAAGGCTCTCATTCAATTTTTGGATCAAATATTTGTTTTATGTACAAGCCTCAAAGCTCATTGTGGAGTTGTTTAAAACTATTTTGGGTAAGCAAGCACAAATCACTTAAATCCCGCTTGCTAGTTAATGACATGTAATATAGTGTAATGAAATCGTGTCTACTCTTCCAACAATCTACTTCATTATACAAAAGAGTCACTGTTTGTTTCAGAAAACAATAGGAGCCTGAATAGATAATCTGCTTTTTTTAAAAAAAAAAAGATACCAACCCATTTTATAAAATAGCCTCCATTTAAAGATACTTTTAAAGAACTTGCTTTAGCAGAAAATAATTTCTATTCCCTAAAATCAACAACAATAGCAAAATCAATGTTGTTATGACCATTAAAGTTAATTTTCATGTTTATGCTGAACTGCGTGTCAAAATCTAGTGCTGCAGCCAGCACTGAAACATTTAGAGTTCTATTGTGAGCTCAAGTACTTACAAGTGTTTCTTGTGTTTTTTTTCCCCACTGATCTTTTGTGCAGTTAAATGAGTATGTATTCGGCATGACTTTCAATCTTTTGTTAGCAGCATAGCAACCATCTCTGGGAAAGAAATGGGCAATATTTGGAGGACCTTGAACTTTAAATACAACTTGAGCAATCTCTTTTATTCTGATAGTGAATCGCAGTTGCACATGCTCCTTTATTCGGTGTACTTTCATGTTTATAAAAGTTGGTAGCCTTTCTGATCTGGATGACTGGTTTCTTGAAAATTAATAATGCAATTATTTCAGGGCATCTAAGGTTGCAAAGTTATATTTTATAAAGTGAAGAGATATAAAATGTGCCATCTTTCACTTGAATCAATTAAGTGAGATAAGGATATGTCAGAAGAGTCAGGCTGAACAGTATGCAGGCACAAAAATAGCAATAGACAAATAAGCCATCAGATGTCAATAGAACATATAATTGTGGTGTGTAACCTTGATGGGGTGGGGAGGAGAAAGGATATCAGAAACAAAGCACACTCAAGGAAATATTTTATCACTAGCTACTACTCCCACCTTTCAAATTCCATATATGACAATGACTCTACTATTAATCATGTATATTGAACATCTATGGTACTGTATCATCAACCTTGCAAGGTAGAGCAGACAGAAAACATGGCCGGATGAGCAAATATTACTTTGTTGTAAAGTTACATTAACAGAATCTTGCAAGTCTCATAAAATATCACTTCCTTGTCTCCTTTACAGCACAAGAAACTAGGAAGGCTGTCTTCTGCTAAGAGGCAGCATTTTATGCATCTTAAAACTATGACTGTTTTATATGCTTTGCTTATCCCTAACCGAAAAACATCTACTGGTAAAATTTCTTAAGCATGTTTTTTTCTGATGAATCATTAGAGGCCATTTTAGTGGTTACAGATATTATTTATTTAAAAGATTTATACGGTCGCCTACCTTATGACACACAACTCTGGGCAGCTAATAGCAATAACAAAAAAGAACAATAAACAATTTAACAAATAAACAAAAAACTCATGGTTCAATCATCATAAAATAATCATGATCATAATAATTTTAAAATAACAGAAAACTAATGTCTCATTGTGAATAAATAATATATTAAGAAGCCTTTACATCCACCACAGTGTAGACTGTGTAACATTTCTTACAAGATGTACACTAAAGAAAGTTATGAGTAGATCTAATTCTTTGCTGAGTATATGCTCAGAAATGTGTCTAGTTGTAATTCTGCCAAAGGGTGAAAATACAGATTGCCACTGTGACTGCACCTGTGCATTTAACAACCATTTTGTTCTTGTTTTAACTCCCTGCATTATATTATTTATACAGCTTTTATGTTTTTATGTCTTACTTGTACATTGCCCAGTCACTCTGCAAGAGATGTGAGGAATTTCTAACTGTGAGATATAAATACAAACAAACAACTTGTACTTGCAGCATTCATCTTCTTTCTTCTTCCATTGTATTTTATTTTCGATGTGTTTCTGAAGTTCTATAATATCAGGGTAGATAGCTAAATACTGACATTTTATATAAAAGTACAGAACCTCCAAGAAGCATTTTCTATTTCCAACTTTTGCTGCATGGAAATGATCTGGACTGTAAATCCAATATTATTTTTTTTAAGGGAAAAGTATACAAAGCTGCATAAAGAATAAAATATAGATTTTAACCTGAGGATGTGCCTGATAGTAATTCATGTTTATGAAAAATGGCAAACAGTAGCTTTTGGATTAAGAACAAAAGCATCTTCTACAAAAGTAATTACTTACCAAGGATCAGCTGTAAAATTGGTGTGTTGGGCTTTCTGCTTAGACTTTGAAGTACATGTAGTTCTACTGCTGACTGATCTAGTTACCTTGAGACTTGCTTTTGTGTCCATCAGATTTCCATGCAATTATCTTTTTAGACTTAGTAGCAACATAAATCATCTTCATTTTGTGTGAGATGTTGACATTTATTGATTTCATGTTCTCAAGAAGCCTTTCAGGGACATACAAACATCAAATGGTTAGATATTAAGAGATAACATCATAGCAAAAATAGATAAGCAATTGTTATAAAGTTTGTTGGAGCTTAACAGGGCCAGTTGTTTCAAAGATGCATGTTATCCTTGGGATAGTTCTTTCTATTCTTTTATTCAGAAAGCTGTATATAGGATATTTTTTTATCCTGCCTTCATTATTTTTCATAAAGAACTCAAGGTGGCCTAATATTCCTTCTTCCTACAACTTCAGCTATGTGGGAATGATCTGGGACTGTAAATCCAAAATTAACTTTTTTTAAAAGAAAAAAAAATAGAAAGAATATACTGTATATATTCTATATAAAGAATTAAATATAAATTTTCAGTTGATGGATGTGCCAGGCAGTAATTCATGTTTATGAAAACAATGACATTGTGAGGTGAAAGAGAATGATTGGTCCAAAATCACCTACATGTCTTACATGACTAAAGTGGGACTAGAAATCAGCGTCTTCTGGTTTCCATTCTGGTACCTTAACCATTAGAAAGAAAACTTTAAAAAGCCAATGGTTACTATTTTAAAATAGGATTTTATATTAACATATATACCATCCATTTGCCTTCCTTGTCAGATTAAAAAAACACAGAAAAAGAAAAGATGGCAAAAGTAGCAGACCATTGAGTTACTTTCAGAAAAATGCTGAATCTTTTTCAGTACTTCCTTGGAAGATTTGCCATTTTATTAAAATGATTGGTTGTTGTTGTTGTTTTTTGAGATACAAACTGTGTGAGTGTTTAACATTATGATACATTCTTTTCTTTTAACTTTCTGAAGCAGTTTTGTATGTAATTGAAATTTGTTATAAAACTGATAATCCACTGTTCATTATCATTTTAATAATCCCAAACCAGGATTTAAAAACTGAAAGTTTAAAGTCAGAAAATTAGATGAACAGGAAAATAACAAAAATATTCTACATTCATATAGATTTTTAAAATAATTAAAATATTCTGTGAAAAATATGCAACACGCTCTATTTTATGTTGTTACTAAAATTTTGGCAAATGGGGACCCTACACTAAGAGGGTGTTAATAGCAAACTAGAATGTTAATAACAGAGTAATAAAGTAAATAATGTCAAAGTCTGGAATGCTTTACCTGATTCAGTTGTTTCAGCTACAATTTTTCACAGCTTCAATAGCAAACTGACATCCATGGACCTTACACCATACCTAAGTGGATAGTAGAAGGAGCGTGCATAAATGCACTGATGTGCCTATCATCCCTGTCATTGAATTTTTATCTTTTGTTCTTGTATTTATTTTTTTGTCATTATTGTTTGACAAATTCCAATAAAAAAATAAAAAATATAAAATTGATATAGAAGGAATACAATGCTGTTTTATTTACTGGAGGCAGCTACAAGATTGATGACAGATGCCACCTTTCTCTCTGGTCTCCACCCATCCATCTTTTTGGTTATCATACTGAAGTATTTTTCTTGTTTTCCTTCGTCATTATTTATTTTATTGTTTTATTATTTTACTTCTGTTCTGTTTACTGTCATTCATTTTCCCCCTTTTATTATTGTAAACCATCTAGAATTACTCTACGGTGACATAGGCAGCAAATAAATTTAACAAATAAATAAATGTTCCATCAGATATTCACAACCTAAGTACTTTGGGAAAAAATTGAAAGTTAGCACAATTTACAATAGGTGCATTATGTTCAGATGGTTTGACCACTTTAACCATCTCATTAGCATTCTGCAACAGCTACAGTTTCTGAATCAATTCTAGTTTGCAGTTACACATAAAATGCATTTTTTTTCAATAATGTGGTTACTGTGAATTGTCTGTCCAGATTCAGCAATATCTATAAGTTATCAAACAAGGCTAAAAAAAAGTGCAAAGACCATGTTTGCAGACATGTTTTTGTGTCATCAGACTAAAATAATCTATAAAGAGTACTATGAATTGATGATATAGCATAAGCAATATTTCCACCATGATGCTGAGCAAGATTTAGTATGTGATTGTAGTTGGAAGATTTTGATATCTTTTTTATTTTATCTTAGTTTATTTTAGTTTATTTTTATCTTCTGTTATTTTTATAAATAACTCTAGGGGATGAACAAAACTAATATTATTCCTCCTAAATTTGGATCCATGAGCTTAAAGAGGTAAGGATTCACGGAGGCATAAGTGTGTAAAATTATTGATTAGTTTAGTTGTATCTTATTTGACAAATGTCTTTCTGATTTGTTGGTTTTTAAGTTCCTACTCTTCAAATAGCATGCCCCATTTGAAAAAAAGATTGGGGACAATATGTTAGAAATATTTCTGCTTGAATGATTGAAAGTAATAACTGAAACATAGTTAAAATCATGATTCCCAGGAAAGGGTGATGTAATCTAGGCAATGAAAAAGAAAATAAAACTTAAATTCTTGAGGAAAATATAGAGATTGATGAAAGGAATTATGAGTTGAGTTTGTTGGCTCAAGAAACATTTTCAAATATTTTCCTTTCCCTCTCTTTTCTTTCTAGCATGGGCAATGTATTTGATCTGTTTAATCTCTACACTACACTTACATTCAACCAATGCATTGCAGATGAATCAAATGTTTAGGAAGAAAGTTACAAATCTTCATTATTCTCAGTGTCTCCAAAAAGGAAACCTAGTGGATATTGCATTCTGCTGGTCCTTTGAGGTAGGCCATATCAAGAAACTGAAATCAAAGAACCACCATATTTTTCAGCATATAAGATGCACCCGAGTATAAGACGCACCTGAGTATAAGACGCACCTGAGTATAAGACGCACCTATATTTAGCAGAGGAAAACAACAAAAAAGTTTTTGCCTCCACTCCCCTCATTTTGGGATTTTTGAGGCTTTTTTGGCCATTTTTTGAGGCTTTTGGAGCCCATTTTTGAGGCTTTTGAACATTTTTTTTCAAAAAAGCCTGAAAACAGGCTGAAAAAAGCCCCCCAAAATGAGTCCTAAAAGCCTCAAAAATGGACTGAAAAAAGTGCCAGAAATGGGCCAAAAAATAGCTCTTGAAACAGGCTGAAAAAAAGGCCTGGAAAAGGCCTGAAAAAGGCCTGAAAAGGGGCATGTGGAGGCCAAAAAATTTGGCAATTGGGCAGGGCTTCAGTAACATTTGCTGTATAAGAGTCACAAATATATTTACCCACACTTTGGGGTGGTCCTACATGACGAAAAATATAGTACATAGTTCTATTTCGTTTATGCAGTGATGAAATTCAGCCAGATCACACCACATCACCCAAACCAGTAGTAGAGATTTTAAATTGGCCCCGCCTACCTGCCCATGCCCTTATCCTTTCTTATACGAGCTTTGTTTTTTTTCTTACTTACCTGAATCAGCTGTTTGGAGCATCTATGGAACCTTCCTGATGATCCCCGCTGCCTCTGGTGCCTCTAAAAGCAGTTTAAAGAGCCGTACTGCAGCATGTTTGGCGCGCATGCATGTGCACCGAACCAGTAGAAAAACCAGTCAGATTCCACCCCTGGGTTTATGCCTTTTCTTATTTTAAAAGAAACAAAATCTTGAACAGCTTAACAGTTTTCCTCTCCCTCTTCTTATACCCAAGATAACCAACGAAGGCAAACTTTGAGATTTTTTCCTCCTAATCCCTTTGTGGGCTAAGATGATGCTTTTAAAATAGCTGTCACATATTTTCTTTAAGGATATCTCCCTATTCATAGAATTTCTTATTGGTCTGTCCACCCCTTCAAAGTGGCAGTCTCAGGAATCATATGCTAGCAGCCTTGTTACTGTTCTCTTTGAATTTCATTGGCCATTCCTACTTTCCTAAATAGGAATTTTGTCCATAAGGACACTATAGTTGGGAAGATAGGTGGTTATTCTACCAATAGTGGAATATATTGGTAATTTGGGTAATGAAACCAAGCTCAGAAAGCACCAAGAAACCCTCATTCCAAAGTTGAAATGAGGGATCCTTGGTGCTCTCTGAGCTTGTTTTTTTTCTTTCAGACGTTTCATTACCTAAATTAGGTAACATCATCAGTACTAGTAAGGACTGCTGTTTTCTCTCAGTTTATATTCTAGAGAAGGAATGTCAAACTCAAGGTCCGGGAGTTGGATCTGGCCAGCAGAATGTTTAGATTTGGCTCATGGGGTCATCCTGGAAACAATGAAGGACCAGCCCACAGTGCTTCTGCCAGTGAAAACAGAGCTCAGGATGGCTGAATGTGACTCCCTTGAGCTCTGTTTTCACTGGCAGAGGGTTACAGCAGGCCATTGCAGTCGAAAATGGAACTCAGGAATCCATTTTCACTGGCAGAGTGCTTGAGCCATCACAGCTGCCTCCAACACAAGTGATATCAAGCTGCCTGTGCCCATCCTGGTCATGAGCCACAACCCCAAGGTTAAACACAATGCTGATGCAACTCTCAATGAAATTGAATTTGACAACCTGTTCTAATGGCTTGCACCATAAGGGTTGGTGGGAGTAGTCTTTAGAGGTTATTTGGTTGGCAATTAACTGTTAGCTTGACAGTTTTTTGATAGAGGTATTGTTTACTTGATTGCTAGTCTGATGTTAATTTTGGAATTAATCTATTAACACTGGATTCTAATGTAGCCTAGAACTGTGTTGGCTTTTTTGGCAGCTCCAGCACACTGCTGGCTCCTATTTAAACAATTGTCTACTAGGACTCCAAGATCCCTCTCATAGTTATTATAGATAACTTATTATATAACTTAACTTATAATTATAGATGCTTATCTGGGGTGCTGATTGCTGGTGGGAAGGTATTCTTTGCTCTTTCTTTTTTGGCTTGTTGATCGTCTCTTTTGCATAGTATGCAGATATCACTGATGTCTATGTGTCTATTGATGGCTAATGTGTCAGTGTGCCAGGCTACAAGAAATTCCCTAGTATTTTTGGGCTTGACTTGGTCTAAGATGGTCACATAGTTTCCCAATTGAAACTATGGTTAAATCTGTCCACATGTTGTGAAGTTAAAGACTTTTCATCATGTCTTCTGCCTGCTAGTTGATTATCATGGATGCTTTATGCCCCTCTTCTGCATTTTTGCCCTACATAGTGGCTGTTGCAGTCATTACAATGTATGTTGTGGATGACTCCTGTTTTTTATGACAACCACAAGCTCACTGTGGTAACCCTGAACAGCAGAAAAAGGAAACAGAATACCTATACAAAATCTTTCAACAAAATGTATATCCATGCAACTTTATGAAAAAATGCCTGACCATTCAACCCAAAACAAGCTCTAAAAAGAGTAACAGTGTCATGTCACAAGGTAAACAGGAGAAATAATCACATGGGAAAGCTTTCAATCCAAGAATGTTCTTCAGCAGTTATTGTAGTGTACATCATTGGTAGGTAACTGACCTTAGGCATTTTGGACTATAAGTTCCATACATAGCCTACATGTGAACTGTGATTTTTGGTGTCATTATAGTTAATTTCTAAGGCTTCTGCATTGGCATATTCAGCTAGGGGCTGCAGTACTCTTTTCTAGACTAATATAGGTTTTGTAGAATTGTAGAACTACATAATCTGCATATATAAGATTGCTATATGCTTCTCCACCAGTTTCAGGGAATCAGGGAATGTTGCTCATTCTGGCAACCAGGAAATTTATAATTAAATAATGAGAGTATCAGAATACATCCTTGTTGAGCTCCTCTGTTAACAGGAATCTCTTTAGTATAATTGCCCTAGAGGCTCCATGTGACCTTTATAGTTGAGTTGTCATATAATTTATAGATAAACAGAAGGAGCCTACTATCTATAGAAGAGTTTTGAAGCATAGGCCAAGATCAGACTGGGAAATTAAATCAAAGGCAGCTCTAAGATGTATGATGACTGTGTGTAGCTTTGTAGGTTTTTGAAAATATATTTTTCTGCCAGATGTTGCAAAATAAAATGTTGATAAAAATAGAGTAGCAACTTCTAAATCCAGCCTGTCCCTTGGCTAATATGTTACCTAGGTCTAGCTAATCCTGGAACTTTAGGGATAGATGTCTTGCATATAATTTGATGATGGTACCGAGAAGACTGTATCAGTATAATAGCCACATTCCACTTATCTTTTTGTAATTGGGAACTAGTAGGGCAAGGGCTTAAAATTTAAGAATCAATATATGTAAATAGGGAACCTAATACTGGGGTCTACCAGTGGTGAAATTCAATTTTTTTTTACTACCAGTTCTGTGGGCATGGCCACAGGATTAAACATCACCAAGCACAGAA
>JAEANM010004406.1:0-20517 GCA_017656035.1 Myanophis thanlyinensis
TTACCTGCTGTGAACCGCCCCGAGTCCTTAGGGAGATGGGGCGGTATATAAATATGAATAAACTTAAACTTAAACTTTCAATTGTTCCCATTCTCTTTCCTTTTTGTGTGTGTTCACTTTAGTTTTCCATTTGTTTGCTTGCTTGTGTAAACAGACCTGGATAGAGAAACCTTGGGGCAATTTTTTTTTAAAGTGCACGTGATTCCTTTGTCAATTTTATTATACTATAGCATTTAAGAAATTTAGGCACATGGGACAGGGGGCCAAAAAAAGGATAATGGGACCATGGTATTATTAAAATAGATTATAATGTTCAGATGAAACCAGCACTTTATCGGCGGAAGAGGTGTGTATAAATGCAAAAACAGCCTCCGGGTTCTTCAGTGAATCTTGCATTGGTGTTAAATTAGATCCTTTTCTGCATTCCATTGAATAATACTTAATGAGTCATTTTGGAGAGCTGGCTAGGTTAAAATAACAGCTGCGTTAAATCCTTAATTATAAAAAGCACACAATAATTGTGGAATAAGATTTAGTCACTTGTGGTAGGGAAAAAATTCTGAGAATTTCTGCAGGTAGCTACAGTATGCGGAGAGAATGCAGAGCGGCTTTAAAAACATGAATAGGCATTAGTAAAAAAAAAGGGAGCCATTTCAGATTTCAAGGGCTTATTGTTTCTCCTGCTGCTCAAGTAAAAGAGATTTCGAGCTAGTTCCTTGTTATGGAGGAAGCAGCAAAAAGCCTAACTGTTCTTCTACCTTGAGAAGAACAAAAACATTTGCAAATCTCCCGGAACAAATTTGGGAGATCTGTGGTTCTGGGCTACATACTAACCCTCCAACTCATCCTTGTAGGAACTCTGCAGCACCTCTTCTATCCCTAACCCTGTACGGTTTCCCACTATTTTGAAGGAGGAAGCAAATAGTAATTGACTTGTAAATCCTAAAATTGGCTTAATGCTTTAAAAAAATGAAGAACATCTTTCCATCAAAAGATCTTGGCAAAATCCCAGGAAGTCTTATCCGGTTCTATATCAGACACATCCGTTAGAAATCGTTTTTCTCAGTGCTGACGTCCTTCTCCAAAATTATTCTGTTCAATCCCTGGACAACAAAAGTTGTTTATGCCTTTCCTACAGAGATGGAGATGGCAAAGACTGGTCTGCTTTTCAGCAAGATTTGGCTTTTGGGAAAGATGGTTGGACGTTTAATGCACTTGTTTATTACTCAACAAGTTAAAACTGGAGGTACAGTGGTACCTTGATACTCAACTGCTTTGAAATTCATCAAATTTGGTACTCAACTCATTTTGTCTCATGAAGATTTTGTCCCAGTACTCGTTGTTTGTTTGGTATTCAATGCACAAGCTAGAACTTGTCAGTGTTGGCTGCTTTGTGACTCACAACATTATTCCTTATGGGGAAAAATTGTTTGGTACTCGTAGTTTTTGGTACTCATCACGCTTCTCAGAATCAATTCAGTGTCGAGGTACTTTCCAGGGGCTACAGTGTTGGCTTAATCCAAGAAGCTTGGGACATCTAGAGGTGTTGACTGTGCAGCGAACAGACAACAGAAATCTGTCTGGAAGTGTTAAATGCCGCTAGACTGAACAATACAGAAGACTCTGAAATATGCAGCAAACATTATGACTTTCAAAATCTACTTTGGCCTGGATGTTTATCATAAGTTCTACGGAAGATAAAACATGCATGATTGGATTTCATGCATCCTGGAGAAGGAAGGGAAAGAAAATCAGAATACATAGAGAACTATCTTGGATTAGCGCCTGCTGGCCTTTGCCATTTGAAAAAAAAAATCACTTGAAATTTAGCACAATTGTAAAATGTTTAACAGTTTTGTGCAAGAACATTAAAATCTTGACAGATTTTGGCACAATTGTAAAAGATGTCAAAACGTAAAATCGTAAGATTTGCTCGTGTCACGTGATTTTGGATAGTTTGGGAAAATACTAATTTTTTGAAAGGATTGCAAACAACATCTTGCACTATCTTGAATTATCTGGCACCTCTGGGGCTCTCCTAAATCAAACTGAAAAATTTAGTGCAATCTCCACCATTTTGCTGTCTTTCCGACTCTATTACAGCAGCAGTCCCCAACCATTCCGGCTTGGGGGACCGGCAAGTGGGGATGTGAGCACAAATGCAGCTCTATTTGCACAAGTGTGAGTGCCCGCCATTGTACAAATGGAGCTTTGTCTGCGAGTGTGAGCACCTCTGCCATTTAAGTGGAGCTGCACACACGCACTTGCCCACCGTTTCCACAGACTGGTTCTGAATGGGCCATGGCCCAGGAATTTGGGACCTCTGTATTACAGAACCATTCCCATCCTCTCCGGAAGCATATTTATTGGTCATGGTGGGAGTTGCCATTCAACATATCTGGAGAATTCCAGTATAGAAAAGGAATATGTGGCTTTTATAGGCCTCACTTTCTTTGGGTTAATCCTCAAAGCATGTATCTACTATTGTGGTCTTTCAGCAACCTAAAACTAAGTACTGGCTTAGAGTCTTCCTGTGTCACTTAAAGAAAAATAATACTAGGTATTTGTGTAATCCAGATAGGTTGTTGTTCTCCATTTTTTTTGGCTTTTGGCTTTCAACTATTTGTTTGAAACACCCTTTCTCTTTCTGTCAGTGAGTCAGACTAACAGCTTGGCCTTTTCTTTTGTTTTCTTTTTCTGGATGGTTTTTGCCATCTTGCTTTTACTGCATCTGCTTTAAATATCTCCTTTGTTGTGTTGCTGTTTTTAATCTTACCCTTCACGCTGGTGTTGCTTTTTGTTTCATCCTCCTTGTGGATGTATTTAGAAAGTGGCATGCTATTTTGGAAAAGAAAGAAGGCAAAGCGACAAGCTATTGTCCTATGTTCTGTGTCCTAAGATCAGATAATGGGAATTGAATGCTTTTAATTTGATTGGGGGGGTTGTTAAAAAATTAGAAATGAGACTCAGTAAGATGGTGATGTGAGGAAAGATGTTTTTGTCAAAGTCTTTATATGTAAATTACGATAGTCATCCCATAACTATCGCAGTTAGCATAACAACAGCAGCTCTCCATGTGCATTATACCATTATACTAAACAGAAATCTATTCCTGACAAAAGAAAAATACTTTGTGGAAATCGTGTGGGACTTTTAACTTTTTAAGAGCTTTGCTAATTGCCTGATTGTACCTTTTAAAAAAAAAAATCATACCTGATCACCAATGAGATTGAGGAGGGAGAAAGAGCAATTCATAAACCAAAAGTTTATCATTCACATTTTTGTTTTTTTTCTGGATTTTACTGTGCCATATTTAAAAAAAAAGATATTAGGAAAAAATTTGTAGAAAAATGCATACAGTCATGAAAAGTATATTGTCCAGGAGGAGAAAGTATTTGAAATACCGTATATGAACAAAGGTGTAAATACATTTGTATAGGTATGGAAAAATGTCTAGTCAAATATTTAGAAACTTCAGAGGGCACTTAAAATCCCTAAATTTAACGAACTGAATCTGAGAGATTTACAAAAATTAAGAAAATGAAATTGACAGATTATTTGTTTGTTTGTTCATTTGTTTATTTGTTTGCCCATATTAAAACAACAACAGCTTACAACCAATATTTAGTTTTGGACTGTAATATAACCTACCTGGCGTGGCCAGTGCAATGCACATTACAGATTGTGCTCAATTTACAGCCGTTCATCCGCAATTATTCAAAGTTTCAACGGGCATTGAAAAAAGAGCTTTCAACCAGTCCTAGCACTTACAACCACCTCCCCATCCCTGCGGTCACATGATCAAAACTGGGCCATTTGGCAAGGAGCCTATATTTACAACAGTTGCAGTGACCTGAGGCCATGCGGTCGCCATTTGCAACCATCCCAGCTGGCTTCCAACAAACAAGAGTCACAGGGGGAAGCCAAATTTGCTTAATAACCGCAGTGTTTTGATTAATGACCGCAGCAAAAATGGTTATAAATTGAGCAAGGCTCACTTAATAATCTCCTCATTTAGCAACGGATGTTCTGGTCCTGACTGCCAGTTTGGCAATTCCAAGACCCGGTTTTGTCTAGTCGTTAAGGCTAAAAAAGCAGAAGATTGCGAGTTCAAGTCCCGTCTGGCTTTATGAATGCCACTTGGGTGACTTTGGGCCAGTCACTCGTTCTCAGCCCAGCTCACCTCACAGGGTTGTTGTTGAGAAAATAGGATGATGTATAAGAAGATATGTTTGACGCCTTGAGTTGTTTGTAAAAGCAATAAAAGCAAATCAATAAAAAAAATAAAAAATAAATTTGTGGTCATAAGTCGAGGATTATCTGTATAGTGAACAATCAGAGACTCTAAGGCTCTAAACTCCCCAACATCTAACCCCTTGAGGAAAACCTAGGGGAGGGTTTCCCAACCTGAAAAATTTCCAGATGCTGGGAATTTTGAGACCCAAAATTGCATATCTGGATGTTGCCCTGGGAACCTCTTTTGCATATGTGTTCTTCCCCCTTTCTAAACTGCTTACCTATCCAGAAAGAACAGATGGGTCACAGTATAGGTCTTGCATGTGGATGTTAAAAAAAAAGAATCTTCCCCTATATGATTGCATGCTTGTATGTATGCATGTTGTGAAAAAAAGCTTGAAATCTCACAATTCCATTTCTTTTTCCCAGGGTAAACCAACTGATGATGCCTCCAACCTCAGTGAAAGTTTAAGACAGCGGTAAGTAATAAAAGCAACAAGTAAAAGCATATCAAGAATTCTAGGAATTCCCAAGTCCGCCTTAGAATTTTAGTAATTGCTGTTTTGGTCTTCCAACTCCTGCCCCCCCCCCCTCAAAAAAGGCAATTTTATGATGACAGGTTATTTGCAACAAAATAGCTGCATTCAGGTGAACTAGTTAATAAGCCCGTTGAAATGAAACAACATTTTTGACTGCAGAGGAAGAATCTTCTCTTGACTTGCTAAATAGCATCAGGAAGTGTTCATAAACTACAATACAGCTTTCCAGTTCATCCAGTCTGGTTAGCCAATTGGTAATGAAATCGATTTTAAACCATGGGTTGGTGCCCTGGTTAGGGTCCCATTTTCTCCGACAATTTGTAAAATATGCACCAGGAAAAACTGAATTACAGGAAGGTTTTACATGCAAGTTGGCCACGCTCATTCCACTTGCTTCACTTGATTGGCCCATTTTTGTGGATTCAGCAACCCAGTGAATCATTAATGAGCCTGAACATAATGAAAATAAAGAAAAATCTTAACGAAGCATCACTCAACTACATGTCTGAATGCATCTGCTAAGCTTTCGCTTGATCCGATTAAACATATTGTGTGAACAGTTAATTTATAACAAAGCTAGATTAAGTTTGGCTATGAATTAAAAGGAATGCATACTTCTCTTTGAAATGCAAGTAGTCCTTGTTTAATGGCTATACTTTTTAGAGACTCTCAGTTACAATGGCTATGGAAAAGTAACTTTGCATCTGGCTCCCACATTTATGACCTTTGAGATCCGTGCAGCAAAGGAAAGGCTCAATAAGATCATACAATTTTAGTGTTTCCCTTAGTAACTGCTTTCCTTACGTTGCTGGGCCTAATTGTGGTCACTAAATGAGGACTACTTGTAGCTTAACTTCTAGTATTTAAGTTACATTTGTATATCCCTCTAAAGCAGGGGTGTCAAACTCATTGAGGGTCACATCAGGATTGTGTTTGACTTTGGGGAGGGGGCAGGGAAGACGTGGCCAGCTTGACATCATTCCTGTTGGGGGCACCTACGATAGCCCAAGTGCTCTGCCAGTGAAAACAGATTCCAGAGCTCCATTTACAGCTACTACAGCCTCCTGCAATCCTCTGCCAGTGAAATCGGAGCTCGGAAGGGCCATGTGCAACCCTCCCAAGATCTGTTTTCACTGGCAGAGAATTGCAGGAGGCCATGGCAGCTGAAAACAGAGCTCGGGAGTCCATTTTCACTAGCCGAAGCACCGCAGGCCAGTCCTTCACTGCTTGCAGGGTGGCCCCGCAGGCCAGATCTAAGTACCCCGCTGGCTGGCTCCGGCTCCCAGGTCTTGAGTTTGACACCCCTGCTCTATCAACTATTCAATAGGGCCTTCCTTTCATGTTAACCTTTGTGAATTAACCTTTAAGATAACCATTTTCTCCAATATCTCAAAACGCGATCTGTATAGCCCAATGCACATTTATCTAAATACAATTGGAATTAAGTAAAGGAAGTATTAGGAAATGTTGAAGCCACTTAGTAAAACATTTTGCTTCCCATACACATTAGTTGGAGCTATGGGAACCCAGCATACAATACTACATTAGCCCAGCCCAGAGGTGAAATTCAGAAGGTTCTAGCAGGTTCGCTAGAACCAGTATTAAATTTTCTAAGCAGTTCGGAGAACTGGTTGTTAGAAGAAATCTCCTTTTGTTTTTTCCACTTTACAGAGTTAATCCTGTAAGGAAGGCAGGAATGAAACATCCTGGTGTTGTTTCTAGCCTAATCTTTATTGCTCTGCTTACAGAAACTGCCCACCCAGTCACATGACACCCCCCCAGCCACACCCACCAATTCCACCACTGGCCCAGCCCATCAGCTTGGTCCCCTCTCTTTTAGTAATTGGGGTCTAGATACCTACTCTCTCTGATTCTGGTAATTCTTTGGAATTACTGAGGCTTGGAGGCATTGCTTCTCTGTGATAGCATCAGACCTTTGAAACGTCCTTTTATTGGACACCTGGTTGGCTTTCCCTTTGATTCTGTTCCAGAAACAGCTCAGATCAGAACTCTTCAAAGGGCGTCTGGGTCATGAGATCATTTGGGTCAGCCTTATCAGTTGTTGTTTTTTTAGGATATATATCTTTGTAGTCAGTGTTTACTTGGATTATGGATGTTCTTGGTTTTTTTATTGTATACTTTGATGTTTGTGGACTACTGGGGGGGGGAGATGAGAGAGAGAGAGAGAGAAAGTGAAGATAGAGAGATAGATAGACAGATAACGAGAGATAGAGAAATAGAGAGATAGATAATGGATAGAAAGAGATATGATTGATGATAGAGATAATTTCGTTGTACGAGGTGCAATGACAATAAAGTAAATTAAACTATATGGACTAAACTACAGATGGGGAAGAGACAATCTCTGTGATAGATACATAGAAAGGTAATGATAGAGAAAGATACATAGATTATAGATGACAGAAAGAGAGAGAGAGAGAGAGATCTGGGATATAGATATAGATATAGACATATAGAGAGAATACAGTAGTTAGCATCTTCCGTCTGTAGTAAAAAGCCACATTATACTCTTTTAATAAAAAAACCCAAGATATAGCATTGACTTTGTGCTTTAAATGATCAGTTATTCACAAGGTCTGAGGGGACACTTTCAACAGAAACCTAACTATATTCTTCCAGCCAGTCCAGCAATTTGCAGCGTGTTGGATTCTGGCCACGGCCACTTTAATGGTCCAAGCCAGTACAAAAGAATGGGCTGATAGATTTGACCATCTCTCTGTGAAAGCATCTGTATCCTTCTGCCCACATTAACAGTTCTTCTTTGTTCCCTTCCTTGCAGCTGACATCTCGGGCAATGAAGGCAACCTTTCGTAGCTGCCACTAAACCCCAAAATGAGCACCTGTGGAAGACACCCCTCCCTCATTCTCCCCCTCCCCATGCTTGGAGCCCCCAGAGGAAATCCAGACTGTCGGACATGATGGGTTGGTGCTGTTTCCAGCAGAATGAAGGTGTCCACCAGGCACACAAGGAGCCTTGTATTCTGCAGAAGCACAGATGACAACTTGCTCCCAATCTGGATGGATACTGATGCTTTCATCCTCCCATCTCCAAAAAAAGAGACATCTGGAGAACTGAATATACTTGATTTTCAGCCAAGGAAGACACCCACTTCTGCTAATGGAGAAAGCATCTCATCCTATTTAACACCTTTGCTTTGGTCAGCAATCCTGTCTTCAGGTAGAGAAATTATTCCAGCCTCCCAAAAGCAGCCTTCGGATTAGAGCTCCCCAGATACATTTTTCCGCTCTTCAATAATGCAGTAGGATACCGTTCCCTCCCCCCCCCCCCCGCAAGACACCAAAAAGATTGGATTAGCTGGATAGTTCTTTTTTTCCCCTTTCTTTTGCTTTACCTAAGAGTGTCATTTGCACTAGCAGTTTACTGCTGGAGCTACCTCAGACCTATCAATTGTTTTTTTTTTTTGGGGGGGGGGGGTTGTTGTATTTTTGGTCCAGCATGACTGGAGATTTACAATTTTCCAAGGGAAATGTCAGATTTTTTTTCCAAGTCTCTTGAGAAATGGGGAGATATGACAACAAGAGTTTACTATCAAACAGTTCTACCAATGATTCTCCAGGCCCCCCAAAAAAAGAAAAGAAAATGACTAGACAGACCATTTCCAGTGGCAAATATCCTCCTCATTCTTTTTTTTAAAGAGAGAACGGTTGTTTTTCTGTTTACAAGCTAAAGCGGAG
Organism: Myanophis thanlyinensis; assembly: GCA_017656035.1. Lineage (NCBI taxonomy): Eukaryota > Metazoa > Chordata > Lepidosauria > Squamata > Homalopsidae > Myanophis > Myanophis thanlyinensis. The sequence continues at coordinate 8,493 of JAEANM010004406.1, forward strand.
AACGGCCTTAAAATCCCATCCTGAATTTTGCATAGACATTGAAGTTCTTTGCTCCTGATCCTGAGGGAGATGACTTCTGCTTCTGAGAAGGTGGTAGGCAGTTCACCCTTTTGGCACTGAGAAAGGACGTGTGGCTGTGAAGCCCCATTAATCCCAACCAATCCTCTGTTTATCTCATCTTTGTTTCGAAACTGACAGCCTTCCAGATGTCAAAAGTAGAGAAGAGCAGAAATTAGTTCCATCTGAAATTGATCTTGGCTACAGTTAGTTTCAGACAGCAGATTTTAATAGATTTTTCTTGCATACACGCATACACCGTTTGCCATGCACGCATGCACTGTTTTCAATCACTCATCTTCAGCATGGATAGTTGCTCCACGCTGCAGGACTGTTATCCTTTCCTGCCCCTGTAGAGTTATCCAGATTTGCATGGCAGCACCATTCAATTCAGTTGCTCTCAATTCTGAAGCTGAAACTTGCAGGATCGGTGTCTGGAATCCTCCAGCTCCTTCTAAATTTCACCAGCCCTGATGCGATCTGCAAAAATCATTCCCTGTTCTCTTTTTAGGATCCAATTTAGCATGCAGCTTTGTTCCAAACCATTGTAGTTAGGGAATTTAAAAGGCACTAAAAAAAGCAGATTAACCCAACACTGGATCCAATAATGCCAGCAAGAGACCTCCTAGCCAAGGAAGAGAGTCAACTCCAACAGATATGGCCAGTCCTTCTGAAATTCCAAGATTGCTCGCCTGAATCTCATTTAGCAGAAAAGAGCCTTTTCTTTTGGTCCTCTGCTGGCCCAGTGGCACATGCCACTTCGAAGGAACCCAAAAATTGTAAAACTAGGGCAAAATATTAGACTGGGGATGCTAAACCAGGCTTTGAGAGAATGGGAACTAGTGACTGGTCTTGGAGATTACACCAAAGCGGAAGAAAAAGATCTTTTCTTGAGCAGACATCAATAAATATTGAAGAGGACCTCAATTTTCTATTGTCTATGAATCTCGGTCAGGAAGGTTAGTCAACCAAGTGGTCTGTCCAGCTTTCTTCCTAAATGAGACTAATTAATTGTCAAAGATCCCAGCAAGATGGGAAGTGACTCCCCTTCCAACTCCCCTTCCATCTTCCAGGCAGGCCTGATTTGGAGGAATTGGCATTTTTTGTTTTCAGACTTTTCACAAAAAGAGACATTTAATGATCACTTTGACAAGTGGAAAGCACGGAAGCGTGATACTAATGTTTTTCTTGTTATACAAGGCAGGACTCAAATTGTTTTTTCTGATTTTCTTTCAGAAGCAAAATCGAACAAATGGCTATTTTATTTTTTAAAGGACAGTGAAATTGAATTATGGATCTCAGAGTATAAAAACAAAGCAGTCAGATATATATATATAAATGAATATATAGATATATATATATGTATACGCATACATAATGTAAATTAAGAAATAAAACATATTTAAACAGTGGGAGTTGGCGTTTTCATTTTTCCTGAAATTGCTGCTATTGTGCCCTCTGCACTGTGTGAATTTACTATGAGGATGAGCACAATAGTTAATGTTTGCTTTGAAATGCAACTATCGAAACCTACATGAGCTTCTCTGATGGGAGCAGAGGAGGGTTGCCTAATTGTGTGAGTGTGTGTTTGTTTAAGGAGGACTTTCCTTGCATTGGTTTTCCACACCCTGAGATGTTGGCCAGCAGTTTCTACAGAATATGGAAATGAATGGCAGTTGGGGAATTATTATCCACATCAAAGACTTGCCAATTTTGAGGAAACCTATTACTGTGTACTAATCGTTAATGCTACCTAATGCAGGATTGAAATCAAGAGTATTTTGTTTCTGTTCTTTATATGCAGACACAAAAGAAGGTAGCATCAACTGTTGACCTGCCTAAAACATAGGAAGTTAGTTTTGAAGATGCCAGGTTATTGTTTTAAAAGCTTTGATTTCAGATGAACTATTTTCCCCCCCCACACAAAAAAGCATCCTAATTCTAATTTCCCCAGTTCAACCCTGAGCTTACAAATATTCTCCTCTGTCCTTATGAAGCATTATACACAATAGTGCTGCAGAATATATATTTCTTGCAGTGTTGGCAGGAGAGTGCATTATTCAGAGCAGTGTTTCTGAAGCTCAAACATTTTAACTTGTATGGACATCAGCCCCCAGAAGTCCCTAACCAGTATGCTGATTTAAAGCACTGATTTAGAGGATGTTCCTTTGGAGGGAAACCTACTGGTGTCTTGCACCCTTAAGTAGTATGAGTTGCAGGGCTCTGTAGCTGCTGGGAAAAACCAATCCAAGCATCATCTTAAATAATATTTCCATTTCCGTGTTAGCCTGATATATAGCATATTACACCCAAACTTAAATTGTTTGCAAGCAAAAGCACAGATTGAGTGAGGGTTCCAGAGAGATCCAACATCCTGTGGTGGAAATTGATGGGTGTTTAGATGAAAAAATAGGTTAAGAAGAGAGAACAATCTCCAAATACAGAAAAGGCGTTCTTTGTTGCTCTAAGGAGCTGGACTTTTAAACATTTGGTGGAAATGATAGAAAAGCAGGTTTTTACTCCATTTTTGACTCCTCTTAAAGGAAAGGAAAGGAAAGGAAAGGAAAGGAAAGGAAAGGAAAGGAAAGGAAAGGAAAGGAAAGGAAAGGAAAGGAAGTGTTCTGGATTGAGATGTTTCAAACAAAAGTAGACTGTTCTTGCATTATAAATTTCCCTTGAACAGAGGGAACGTCAATAGATTTAAATTAAATCTATACCTTCCACTACTAACATTCTATGCAAACATTTAAAAATAGTATCTTCTGCATGGAAAACTTCTTTGCTTGCTCAGAAAAGCAAGGGGGGAAACACACAAATAATAAGACTTCCTTACTTTAAAAAAAAAAAAAAAACCGGTACAAGGAAGCCAAGATTGAGGTTTTTAAGAAAGTTGTAGCAAGGAATTAGACCAATTCTTGGAAGGTAAATCTTTCAGAGGGCTAAAGCCAATAGAATGCTTCTCATTAGATTTTCCTTCATACTTTTTTGGCTTATTTGACTGAGCCGCTGTACAAATCTAAAACAGGAACATCCATTCTGGCCCTGATAACTACAAACCATTCATTTCCAAAGGCCTTCCAAAACCAATTTATTAAGTTTTTTATCATTTTTTGCAACCTTCACCTTGTGGTGCTGACCGTTTTGAAAGCAGGAAGCCTACAATGGAAGTGTACTAATCTATCTCTCAGAGAAATCAGTTCCTGTTTATAGGAACTGGATTTGAACTAGATGGATCTTCTGTCTTCTTCAGAAAGAGTCAAGATTCCATAAGTAGCACCACAAAAAATGAATGCAATTCACTGTCGCAAACTGCTACCAGTCATTGTATATTGAGAATAAATGGAACCTCGGGGTTCCATTGTCTGGATGGTGTTGTTCGACAGCCCTGAGAGTTTGAGCCTTCTCTGTGGGTGCACCCTCCCTCTGGAACGAATTGCCCCCCGGAGAGCCGGACTATTACGGACCTGCGGACCTTCCAGCGCGCATTAAAAACCCACCTGTTTCAGCAGGCTGGTCTGGCCTAGTACTTAATGCGGGTTTAAATTTTAAATTTGTTTTTAAACTAGTTTTAAATTTTAATTATTTTTTTTTATTTTTAACTCTTTAAATTGGGTTTTAATTGATTGGCCATTATATCTATTTGTAATTTTAATTTGGTCTTAATTGTATATATTCATGTTTTTATTGGCTGTACACTGCCTCGAGTCCTTCAGGAGGGAGGCAGTATAGAAATTCAATAAAAGTAAGTAAAGTAAGTAAGTAATAAGAGCTGAAGCCTACAGGTAGTCCTCAACTTACAAGTTTGTTTAGTGGCCGTTCAAAGTTACAACAGTGCTGAAAAAAGTGATTGGTTACTATTTTTACACAACCGTTGCAGCAGCAGCATTCCCCATGGTCACACGATTAAAATTCAGACCCTTGGCAACTGACTCATATTTATGACGGTTGCAATGTCCCAGGGTTTTGTGATCTCCCTTTATGACCACCAAACAAGACGCTTGGCAATCGGGAAGCCAGATTCACTTAATAACTGTGTTGCTGACTTAACAACTGCAGTGATTCACTTAACACCCTGTGGCAGGGAAGGTTGTAAAATGCACAAGTCCCATAACAACTACCTCACTTAGCAAGATAAATTTTGGGCTCGATTTTTGTCATAAGTCAAGGATTACCTGTATTGCTTTGATCTAATCACCTCTCCAGCTGGTTTGGGAAGCACAGATTATGTTCTAAGGGGAAGTTGTAGGCCTCCATATGTTTTCTAGACCAGTTGATACCCCAGAAGACATGATGGGACATCTCTTCAGATTCTCTGCAACCTGGGACTTCTCACCTCCAGCCTATTTGGAGAACATGAGGCTGGAAAACTCTGTTTTAGGTAATGCCAGCAGACATTTATTCTTCTCAGAAAGAGCATATTTCCAACTTCTTAGTCTGCTTTCTGACGAACCTCTGACTATATCAATTTGCTAGCTACTTGCAATGAGTTGTTTCCTTTAAGGTAGAACCAAGAATACACTTGTTCCCACTGTTCAGCAGAAAAAAATGGAAGGGGGGGTGTCTAATGACTATAGGTAGACCTCCTATGACTCCCCTCATCTTAGCATCCCTGCTGAATCTCAAAACAGAAAAACACCATGCAAAAGAGTTTTAGAAGGCAGGTGGCATGTAATAACTGCTCTTAAGTCACTGCAGGCATTGGGAAAGCTAATGGGATAAGAAGGTATAAACTGTTGCAAAATAAATACCTTTCTGAAGTATACTGCCCAGATTAGCGTACTCTGAAAACGCTACTGACAGCTCAAGAGTCATTTGGAGCCATCTGGCATAAACATTCAATGCTTTTTTCTGAACTTACGCACTGTCTGTTTATTGTAAGAAGTTTCACCCATTCTAAGACAGTCATGTAAAAAGTACACATTTTTCAAACACATCTGGGCCAAGGCATGTATTTTAATTTTATAAAGATTTTTAAAAATATTTTTCTTTTTTTAAATTCAGAAATAAAGCTTCTGCAATTTGACTCCAAGTAAACCCAAAGTAGCCTACATTTAACATCATCTGCTCGATGCCTTCTATGATTAAAACCAAAGAGATGGAACGGATCCAGACATTATACAAGGAGTTTGTGCCAAAGCCCCTCGTTTTCCAGGAGCCACTTATAAATTAGACTGATGGGATCAAATTAAACTCATTCACACCTATCATTCCCTTATAAATCCAGAACGTGTTATTGCTGTTTGCAGCCTGGCTCTTGTGGAAGCCATGCCAGATGACATGAATTAGGAGAGGGAAAATGGTTCCTGGCATCGCAGGTAGGAAGTCCCAAGACTGGTTATGGCAAGTGAGCCCGTTATCAAAATAATACAGCAGACCAGTTTTTAATTCTGCCAGCTGGAATCCAGAAGCAAGATTTCCCCTGCAACTTTCAAAAACACATTTTCCAGAAGTTGATAAAAACAGTCCCATCTGCCCGGCAAAATTCAGTCCGTCCCTTTTTTCTTTCCCTTGTGTTGCTGCTTTTTCTTCTTCTTTGTGTGGCCGCGTGGCCCAGCAGCTTGTTTTGTGTTCCCCGGGGACGGAGACGACTTCTTTGCCGGAGGGCCCTGCTCAAACATTTCCTTCTCGCCCTCTTCCGCCCCTCGTTTCTTCTTCCTCTTCCTCCTTTTTTTCTTCTTTCCTTCTGAGGGACCCTCGGCCTCACCGATCGCAGGGATTCTGCTGCTCTCGGCACCGTTCTCTTTGGACTGACCGGGCTGGGCCTTACGGTTCTGACGTTTTTTGGTGGCCGGCAAAAAGCCCTTTTTCTTCCGCTTTAGGGACTCGACCACAGTTCCATTTGCAGGCTGAGTGGAGACCTTCACTTTTGCAGGCCGCCTGTAAATCAAGAAAAGGAAAGGACCTGTGACATCTGCCGCTTATTCTTAAATGTGTTGTTTCTCGATCTCAGCCATTTTTTAAAGATGTGTGGACTTCAACTCCCAGGATTCTCCTACATTCCCCGGATGACCCGGGAATTCTGGGACTTAGTCCACACAACTTGAAATTGCTAAGGTAGAGAAACCCTGCCCTAATCTAATGCCTCCCCCTTATGTTTAAGTACAACTCTCATCAACCATACAACTAGCCTTTTTAAAAAAAAAAAACCACCCACGAAGTTTTAAGAAACAGAAGTTACAAACTGAGCATTTGGAATTTATTTTGATAAAAAGAGGCCAAAGTATTATGTTAGGGCAGGGGTGGGCAATTATGGCTCCTTCATGACTCGTGGACTTCAACTCAGCCATTTTTTAAAGATGTGTGGACTTCAACTCCCAGAATTCCTGAGCCAGCAAGTCCACGAGTCATGAAGGAGCCATAATTGCCCACCCCTGTGCTGGGGAACTGTGTGTGGGGAATGTTAAGGACCATCATCAGCAGGACTACAGTGCATGGGGGTTGAGAGTCCAAGTTTTCTTTTCTTTAGGAGGTCAAGCTTTTGTGAACTGTGTTGATTTTCAAATTCATTTTCCAAAATTAACAAGCCTGATCAGGAGGGCCAAGGGGTTGCATGGAGCATGCACCTTCCCCTTCTTATGTGTGTGTATGTGCCTTCATGTTTGTGTTGACTCCTGGCAACTGCTCTAATTCCTGATGTTTTCTTGGCAAAATGTCAGAAATGGCTCCACTTGCCTTCTTCCTAGGGCTGAGAGAGAGTGACTGGTCCAAGGTCACTCAGCTAACTTCGTGCTAAACGTGGAACTAGAACTCACAGTCTCCTGGCTTTTCTAGAATAACCATGACGCCAAACTGGCTCTATAACTTACTTAAAGCCCAGGAGTTTCATAACATTCCAGTACATGTTGTCAAGTTGTATGGACTTCTCAAAATGTTCCTGCTGACCCAGAGTCTGGAGCACGCCACGAAGCTCAGTCAGATCTATGCTTAATGCCTGAAAAGTAAATAAAACAAAAGAATACTAGAATTGCATTCAAGAAAGAAGTTGCTTAAAGAGGTAGATACAGAAAGCAGAATTTCCCCAGCAAATTCATTGAGAAAAGGATGTGAATGAATGATTCACTCATTCTATCAATGAATGGCTCATTGTATGTGTGGTCCCAGTAGGGATGAGGCAGTCAACCAGTCTGATTCCTGGATTCACAATGCAATACTTGCCATCAAAACACGCAAGTACGTAGTATAGGGTTTTATCGGATTTCATTTATTTGGATTAGTTCTTGGGATCAGCTGACTGAGTCCACAACCAGCTGACAAAGCAGCATTCTTCTAGGGACCTTCTAGTCAGGTTTCCTTTTAGGCCAACATCCCAAAAATCTGGTGCCAGGCTGTTAATGTACCCATAAATTCATCTCTTAGTGCCTGTTGGTTCTTTTTCTGTATTGGACATCAGCCTTTAGTATTTTTCACTTCCAAGAATGCCTCTGAGCTCTTTTAAGCTTCTTAGAAAATAAAAGTAGTGGGAAAGTGTAGCCCAGTGCTTCATTTACACCTGCTCTGAAAAAGAAATACAAAAGCAGGGGTGAGAGAGAGAGAGGGAGAGCACACTGCAGAAAGGAGTAAGACTAGAAGTGGTTAGCAGGTGACATTTGTGTAAACGAATGCCTTGATACGTTCCCCACAGAAGCCGTATGTTGTCACCTTGCTCACTACAGATTCTCAAATTCCAAATGTCTCCCCCCAAAAATAATAATAATAATTGAGGATACCTACAGGTATGCTAGAGTTTTTGGTGTTCTCTAAGTTTGGTTGTTTAGTTGCAGACCTTTTGTTGCCCAACTAGATAACTTCATCAGTACTAGAGTCTGTAGGTTAATGAAATGTCTGCAGATAAACCAAGCTCAGAGTCTACCAAAAAAACCTCTGTAGCAGTTCAACCCTGAGCTACTTCTATTCTCTTAAACTGGATTCTTACTTTAGCCCAAAGAATGCCTAAAGCAAACTAACAAAGAAAAAGTAGAACAATGACTTTTAAGCCCAAGGAGAACTTTATGGGCAACAAATGTAAACTGGGAACATGTTGGCATCCCAAAGAAGAGCCAGATAATAAGAGCAACAGACATACCTGTTGGGTCCCTATTTTGATGAGGCAGCTCAACAACTCCAGACACTTGATGACTTTCTCCCGGTCTACCTTAACTTTGAACTCACCCACTTTCTTCAGTGTCTATTTTAAAAAAATAAAGAAAAGGGGGGGGGGGGGAGAGAAGTTATAACCCAGAAAATCATAAGGATGCTTCCTTCCTCCTACAGACCCTTGTATCGTTGCATCATTCCTGTAAAATGAAATAAGGCTCCGACAAATTTATGAACACATGAAGGTTCTTCATGCCAAGTTAGATAGCTGGCCTAACCAAATAAAAAGCACCAAACAAAAAACAAACAAAGAGAAAAACACACACACATTGGCAAAGACGGGAGGAAAGAACTAAATGGAGCCTAGAGCTGGATTCCTCTCTCCCACACTTGAACTTTTTGGCAGGTTTCCTAAGGAACGAGATTGGACTTTGAAAAAGCAAGATCTTTACCTCTCAGGTAAAGATCCTACCCCACCCCTTGCTATGTTCCACCTATCCTCCCTCCCTCTGTACAAAATACCGTCGGGCTTTAGAAGTTCCTTTTTCCATCATCTACTGCCTGTTCTTCTTAATCAAAGAAGAACGGAACCTTCTATATCGATCACCAAGTTATAATGACCCTTTATCTGAACAGCAAGGACACTTGAATTTGAATAACAGAGATAGAAGGGACCTTGGAGGTCTTCTAGTCCAACCCCCTGCTTGGGCAGGAAACCCTATACCATTCCAGACAAATGGTAGTCCAGTCTCTTCTTAAAAACTTCCAGTGTTTGAGAAATCATAACTTCTGGAGGCAACTCGTTCCACTGGTTAATTGTTCTAGCTGTCATGAAATTTCTCCTTGGTTCTAGGTTGCTTCTCTCTTTGATTAGTTTCCATCCATTGCTTCTTGTTCTGCCCTCAGGTGCTTTGGAGAACAGGTTGACTACCTCTTCTTTGTGGCAGCCCCTCAAATATTGAAACACTGATATCATGTCACCCCTAGTCCATCTCTTCGTTAAACTAGACATTCCCAATTCCAGCAAAACTAGACATACCCAATTCCATGCTGGCTCAGGAATTCTGGGAGTAGAAGTCCACGAGTCATGAAGGAGCCATAACTGCCCATTCCTGCCCTAATCATCTTTGTTGCTCTTCTCTGCACTCTTTCTAGAGTCTCAACATCTTTTTTACATTGTGGTGGCCAAAACTGAATGCAGTATTCCAAATGTGGCCTTACTTGATCATGTTGGTAATCTACCGTACAGGGCTGCTGTTTTTTTGTTTTTTGTTTTAAAAGCAAGAGATGATGTTACATCTTCAAAAAATCTGCTAGGACCATTTCTGGTCAGACACACACAGGTAATCCTCAACCTAAACAGTTCGTTTAGTGACATATGAATTTGGATCACGTGGCCACAAGGATGCTGCAATGGAGTGTGAAAAACAGTCACAAGTCACCTTTTTCAGCACCACTGTAACTTTGCACAGTCCCTTCAACGAATGGTTATAAGTCGAGGAGGAACTGTATAGGATATATATATAGTCTTAACCCTCAGAGGCCTAGAAGCCAAAATTCAATGCAGGGAATCACAGGAAGGAGAGGTGTGTTCAGAGTTAAAAAAAACCCAACAATTTAGAAGATGCATTAAAGTAGGGGGAAATGTGCACAAAACACTAAAAGCTTGTCTAGATCAGAATTCCCATCGGAGACAGTCAGGCTCACTAATAAGCCAGGAGGAAGAAAATTACAACGCGAAATGTCTGAAGGATGGGAAAAAGCTGTTATTTTTACACACCGAACAAGCACTTCGCTCCCAATTTGTCCCTCGCATAGCAGAGACCTAATTTCACATGTTACTGAACTTTGCCTACCAGTTTGGGAAGGGGATTCACAAGCGAGAAGGAACTCGCGCCGAGTCATGTATTTTCTGGAGACGCCATTCCGGAATCCTTAAAAGAACAACCGTGCACATTCATAATGAAGGCACCACAGTGAGGCTAACATCGGGCTGCCCTGTGCTGCCTTGTGCCTCCTGGTACGCTTCTGGGATGCTGTGGAAATGCCTTCCCCCGGCCAAGGAGGGGGCCTGGTACCATCTGTGAGCCAATCGCTTACTGGGATGGGGGGAGGGGCTGTCAGTTTTGCTGGAATGCAGCCTTAAGTCTTCAAGCAGGTTATTCCTGGGTTGAGGTCCTACAGGTACCATAGTCCTTCACTAACGACCACCATTCATGCCCAGAATTTATGTTGTTAAGGTGAGAAATTTGTTCAGTGAGTTTTGCCCCGTTTTAGGGTTTTTCTCCCCACGTTCGTTAAGCGAATCGCTGCTGTTGTTGCAATGAGTAAGCCGGTTGTTAAGTGAATCTTGACTTCCCCATTGACTCATTCCCCATTGGTCGCAAAAGGCAGATCACATGACCTTGGGACACTGCAGCCATCATAAAGGTGAGTCAGTCATCAAGCATCCCGAAATGTAAATCACCTGACCGTGGGGATGCCGCAATGGTCGTCGTAAGTGTGAAAAATGGTCATGAGTCACTTTTTTCAGGGCCGTGGTAACTTCGAACGGTCACTAAGTGGATTGTTGTAAGTTGAGGACTACCTGTATTAGAAGTCTTCCCACTTGGGCCAAAAGATCCTGACAGCAAACAGAATAAAATCAAATCGCAGCTGCTGCCCTCCCTATTAGATCAAGGCTGCATTTGGCAATAGCCACAGCTGCCTTCATTGGGGTGTGACGATAAGAGAGATCCTTTATTCACAAATACAAGCAGTCCTCAGCTTACAACAGTTCGTTTAGTGACTGTTTGAAGTTACAGCAGCCCCCCGCCCAAAAAAGTGACTTAGGACCGTTTTTCTCACTTACGACCATGGCAGCATCCCCACGGTCACAGGATTTACATTCGGATGCTTGATGACGGGTTCATATTTATGGCGGTTGCGGTGTCCCGGGGGTCATGTGACCAGCTTTGGTGTCCCTCTGACAAGCCGAGTCATGGGGGAAGCTGGATTCACTTAGCAAGCAGGTTACTAATTTAACAACCGCAGTGACTCACTGAACAAAATGTGGTAAGAAAAGTGGTAAAATGGAACAAAGCTCACTTCACAAATTTCTCACTTAACAACAAAATAAATTCCGGGCTTAGTTGTGTCCGTAAGTTGAGGACTACCTGTAAAGGCTAGGTTGAGTGTAGATTGGGTATCCCTAACCTCCAGTCCGTGGACTGGTACTGGGCCACAGCATGCCAAAAACCGGGCCGCGCAAACAAGTGAAGCCCCATCTGCGGGATTCAGGCAGCAGGACGTGAAACTCCGCCCCCCTCTGCTCTGAGGAAAAATCTTTCTCCCCAAAAGGTTGGGGGCCACTGGTGTAGATCACTATTCCCCCCCTCCCCAAATACTGTAGGTTTGGACTACAACTTCAGGAATTCCCAGCCAATATGGTCTCGATACTTTTAGGGGCACCAGGCTGATTACACATTCCCGGACGTCCATTTGTTTACGCTGTGATCCTGCTCCTGCCTTTTCTGTCACCTGAGGATAAGCTCTGGATCTGTTCTCGCCTCGCCTCCGTCCCTCTTCCCACTGGATAGGGACAAAGGCACGTAGGCACCAACACATCCAACTCTCTGCTTTATTTCTGGTTCTCACAAGAGCGACTTGCTTTAAAAATAGGGCACACCCTGCAGCATTTTCCTAAGGCTTTTTAAAATTCAGTACATACTGCAGCACATCAACGTCTTCGGGGTTTTAAATAATCAATCACAGAAATCTGAAGTTAATTTCCTTCAGGCATATTTTTCAAATGGTTATTTGTTTATGATCCAAGACCAAAAATAAAACATATATCAAATACTATGTTTTATATATAATCTCTACAAATCTTATTTATATATCTATACACACAGTA
>JAEANM010004407.1:0-20862 GCA_017656035.1 Myanophis thanlyinensis
TCTGAGGTAAAATGCATGTTAATTACTGTGGGAATCAATTAGAGCTTCCCTCAGTTAAAGAGCCAGTGAGATTCCTCCTTCCCCCTCCCCACAAAAAATGTAATTTTTATTATCAGGTTGATGGCACAGCTGGCCAGGAGGAAAAAAACAACAATCTAGACCCAAGGTGGGCTTTGTAGTTTCTCCATATTCTTAAGGAGTCTGACTTCACTTCTGCCTTCTGCAGTGTAACCATCTTGAAAGTGCATCAGAAGACTTCGGCCTTTGTTTTTTGCAATTAGGAGTACTAGTAATTATAACATTAAAGGTAGCAATGTCTTTCCAAATTATTTTGGTCTTAGAAACTGAATTTGCAAATTTGCAGTGCTGCCATAACAATTTGTACTCCTAGAAAACCATTGTTTTAAAACTGCCAACCCCTACCCCCAAAGCAATGATGCCAGTAATACAGCTAAAAGCTCTATGGCCAGAAAGACACAGGTTACTTTTGAGGCTACTATTTAAATGTTGACCAAGAGGAGGGGACATGGTTTATCTTGCCTTGTTCTGGAAGGAGACCAAATTTGCAAAACAGCTCAGTGCAGAGGTAACCAATGTTTTCCCAGTATCCCTTAAAACTTTAAAAGTCGACAAAACCTTCCCAATATTATATCATAGATAAAAAAGGAGTGTGCTCTAACTAAGCCAAAACATTATTAGTTAAGCTTTATAAAGACAATGGGGCAGGTGATGCTTGGAAAATAAAATGCAAATTGAGCAGAACAGGTTAACATAAATTGATGGGATGGAAAGGGACAGCATTACTACCTTAAAAAAAGGCATGCTTTGCCCTTGAATGTTAAATATGTCATTTTAAAGGTTACTTATACTCACACAGAAGCCTTCCCCAACTTAATGCTCTCCAGCTGTGCTACACTATAATTCTCATTGTGGATATAATAAAAATTGTAGTTACAACACACCTGGAAGATCCAGCTGGGGTATAGTTGCTCTGAGATGTTTAACATTATTTTTTTGGGAATATCACAGTCATTAAACAGTTCTAGGCATCAAACACCTCTAAACATTTTAAACTTAATCAGTACCCATCAACCCTTCACAAAAATACACAATATCCATTGGGAAAACAGGAACTTAGCACAGGCACATAGGAAAGTGTGAGAAATACAGTTGGGATGTCCTGCTTTGACCCTCTTGTGCATAAAAGGGAAGGAGGAAGAATGCTAATAGGCATTTTTATCATCTTGCTGATAAGGTTGTTGTTATAGTCTTTATCAATAAAATAAGTCCTAGTATTTTTTGTGTGTTTCCCAACCTTTACCTCAAAGGACTGATGTTTGTGAAAATTGTAATCCAAAGTATCTAGAGAGCAAGTGGTTGTCTGTCCCTGCTTTGTGAATTGAAAACGAGTTTGACTTTTGAATCAGGGCAATCATCTGAATTGGAATCAGACCAGAACGTACAAATTTCCAGGGTGCTTAGAAATTTTTGTTAAATTAGCATGAATGATATTTCTGATGAGTAAAAAAAACTTTAATTATTCAAAGTGTTTGATTAGCTTTAATATGGATTTTCCAAAAAAACATTAGGCAAATAGTACAAATCACTTCATACTCTTGCCAAGAAGAACATGTGGTTAGATCCATATATTCACCAGAAACTGAGTGAGGGTTTTTATTTATTTGCATCACACATTTATTATTTTTACAAATAATTTAAGGTGGCAAATGTATCCAATGCACCTTCTTCCTATTTCCCCCACAAACAACAACACTAACCTCATTGTGAGGTAAGTTGGGCTGAGAGAGTGACCAGCTCAAAGTCACCCAGCCAGCTTTCTAAGGCAGGACTAGAACTAGAATTCATGATCGCCTGCTTTCTAGCCTGGTGCTTTAACCACAACTCCAAAATTGTCTATTTTCCTCCTTATAATAACCTGGAGTTTCTGCTGTTTACTTCATGTTAGGTTATTGGGAACAGCTTCTGATTTCTTTAAATTTAGCAAGTGATAAGAGTTGTTAGTGGTAAAATAAGATCTGGATTCTAGACCAGTATTTTCCTCTTACATTTATCAGTGTAAAATTAACACATGAAATGTAATCATGATTTCCTGAACGAATTTCCCACCTGTCAGTCTAAGAAAGACTTTCCAGTTCTTTACACTTTAAATTTTATTTTATCTTGGATTACTCTTTAAAATACATTGGTATATTTTCTCTTAATAATAACTTGTATAACATAAGGCCATATTCAGTTTTGACAGAGCTTCTTAAATATTAAATTCATATTTAGTTGCAGTTTTTCAACATGACATAATAACTTCAAAATCGAAGTGAAATCTAGTCGATTTTAGGAAATGTGTGACATGCATGACTTAAATAGTGCACCTAAATCTATGATAATTATCCAGCTTTTTAACACTGTACTAATACTACCCAGGAGTGAGAAAAAAATATTTAAATCTGTTTTACAACAATAATGCTCATGTGTTTTCTTTAGGAAACTGAAAAAGATTTTTTTAAAGATCAAATAGTGGTTTTTGATCACTCATACCAATTTAGTGATTAAAAGATCAGAACACATTGAAGAATTATTTGTTGGTAAAAACTCCAACATTGTTCCTTCCAGATAAAAGGAGGAAGGAGGCTACTCAAAAATTTAGGATAGGTTATCATGTCTTAATGTGGTTGCTGGAAACTAATAAAATCCAATATTTTGGGTCAATCTAGTTAGCTTCAGAGTTTTGATTTTGGCCTAACTTTCTTAACCTGTAAGCATCTTCTCATAATGAAGTATTCTTTATCATCCTTAGTGCTACAGCTAGTGACAACAGTCAACCTAGGCGGATTTCAAAAATGCTAAATAGGATTGGCACCGATTAGCAATTGAATAGGAAACCGCTAAGAAACCCCAGGGCCATAAGACTAGAGTAGGAAATCAAAAAGCATCCTGAAAAAAAGACAGTAGCAAATTGCTTCCTCATTGTTGCTAAGAAGCAGAATGGACACTGCTTTGTAATCACTGGAAGTTGAATTTGACTTAAAGGAGTATTTAATTGAAAAACTAAAGTAAGAGCACAGTTGCCATTTGGCCAATCTTGATGGATACTGGTTGTTCTCATGGTTTTAAAAGTCAATTAACTTTCAGTACCAAAAAAACCTGAGTGCAGAATTTTGTATCTGTTCCTTCTTTCCACCATTCCTTTAATTCCCAACCAGCAGCACCAGGGAATTTTGATATTTTTTGGCTAGGAATTGTAATCCTCAAAATCTGGAGGGCATCAAGTTGGAGAAGGAATACCATAGTAACTTATTCTAGGGCTCTGTATATCTCCAGAATAAATTAAGATTCCAAAAGGTATCTTTTCCTCTGCCTTTCTACTTCCTGTTGAATTTTAATGACGGTTAAAGGCTTGTTTACTTTTGTTTTGCTTTTCTTTTGGTTGGCTCTTTTATTTTTACAAGTAAGTGATGTTATTGTTAAATAGCTGTCTATAGCAATTGGATATTTTATAACTTATTCTGATTTTCTTTCCTAGCCATCCAGTCCAATGGACCAGATGGGGAAGATGAGACCTCAGCCTTATGGAGGAAACAATCTATACACACAACAGCAGGGACCTCAGTCAGGGCAGCAACAAGGCCATGGATATCCAGGACAGCCATATGGGCCACAGACTCCCCAGAGATATCCAGTGGGAACTCTAAGCAGGACGCAAACTGCAATGGGCACTGTCTCTTATGCACAGCAGGTAAAGAGAAAGTATGCAGTCCTCTGGAGAACGTATGCTTATTTTTCTTAAACAGGGACTAGATCTCAAAAAGCTTAAAGTTTGGTTTTGAGTAAATGCTCATATCTCAGTTGCGTCACTAGATTCATTTATTTATTATTACTGTGCAGCTTTGAGCTAAGATGACTGAACTAACATAGATACATTATTGTAAGCAAATAAATGAAGAAATTGCCGGGCTGTCACATTGTCATGGCATACATCTGGAAGGTGCCAGTTGGGCAAAGGCAGGTGCACTAAATGAACAGGACAGAGTATTTGCTGTTCCTTATAATAGAGCAGTTGTGACCATCCGGTTTACAATGTTATGATCATAATGTAATTAATAATTATAACTAACATCTGAAAACTTCCAGGCAAGAGTGCAGGTAGTCTTCGGGACTATCATGGTTGGGACTGGAATTTTGGTCACTAAGTGATGTGGCCATTAAGCAAATCATCACATGTCGGGGGCCCAATTTTACAACAATTTTTACCATGATCAATAAGCAACTCTGGCTCTCCCTAATTGAGTTGATAGGTTGCAAACCATGACACCGTGACCGGAAGATGCTGCAACTATTGCAATAAATGGGAGCTAGTTGCCAAGCGCAGTCATGCGGTTGCACTGTTGTAACTTTGAGCATGGGTCATATGTCAAGTATGAGGCTGCTGTAACTTCAACAAACTGGTGTTAAATGAATGGTCACCAGTGAGGGACTCCCTGTAACGTATCTCTGAGTGTTATTCTTCAGCATCTTCTTGACGGACATTGATTTCTCTCCTCCTTTTAAATTTTTTTTCTTTCCCAGATACCGCCTTATGGACAGCAGGGCCCTACTGGATATGGGCAGCAGAGTCAGACCCCTTACTACAACCAGCAGAGTCCTCATCCCCAACAACAGCCTTCTTATGCCCAGCAGCCCCCCACTCAGGCCCCACATGCTCAGCCCTCTTATCAGCAAACACAAACTCAGTCTCAGCCTCCTCAGCTTCAGTCATCCCAGCCCCCCTATTCCCAGACACAGCCACAGCCATCCCACCAGCAGTCCCCATCTCCATATCCCCAGCAGCCAGCCCCAGGCCAGCAGCAACACCCCCAGAGTCAGACTCCCTACTCTCAGCAGCAGTCCCAATCCCCTTACCAGCAGCAGCAACAGCAGCAGCAACAGCAACAGCAGCAGCAAGCTCAGCAGTCTGCTACCTCGGCGCTCGCCCAGCCATCAGCAACGTACCCTCCGTCTCAGTCACAGCAACCATCGGCCTATTCTCAGCAGCGCTTCCCACCTCCACAGGTAGGTTGTCTTCCATGAACTGCCCCCATCCCTCAGTGGTGGGCAATTACGGCTCCTTCATGACTCATGGACTTCAACTCCCAGAATTCCTGAGCCAGGCATGCTGGCTCAGGAACTCTGGGAATTGAAGTCCACAAGTCATGAAGGAGCCGTAATGCTGGCTCTGGGAGTTGAAGTCCACGAGTCATGAAGGAGCCATAATTGCCCACCCCTGCTCTGCACCAATCCATATTTCTGGAAAACTAGGCAGCTACACAGTTGCTCGGGTTCTGGATCAGACCTATTAATACCTTTTCTGCTCTTCAAGTGGAAATAGAAAGAAATTCAGCTTGGCAAAGAGATGAGTTACTCCCTTTTCTGGCTGGGGAATTCTGGGAGTTGAAGTCCAAACATCTTAAAGTTGCCAATGTTGAGAAACACTGTTTTAGGAGCTCAAAGAGGCATACATTGTTCTTCTTTTAATACCATCTCCTGACTTGGTAACAGCTGTTATTTATCCTCCCAAATACATCTGTAAAGCAATTCAGACGAGAGAGAATTCCCAGGTTTTTGATGGGGCAGGATAGGGATTTGAACCCTTTTTTCTCCTCATTTGCCTTGTGACACTGTCCCTCTTTATCTTACTTTCAAAGAGAGGTGTTACATGACAAGGAGCAAAAGAAGTACTTGAATTGGAACACCACAGCTTTAATGTAAGGAGAAGTGAAGATTTTTACACTAATGCAAAACCACAATGAAGGAAAATAAAATGGGTGATTTGAAGGAATTGGAGCCCGTCTGTTCAAAAGCTTTTCCATGTGCATCTTTTGCAAACTAGGGCAGTTTCTGCAACACTGTACTTGCTGACCTTGAAAGGCATCAAGCTTGGGAAGGCTAATACCATCACATATTAGTTTTCTTTGCATGGTGAATTGTTGAAGCAGAGGTCTTTGTAGGTCTCCCAAACCTCTAGCTTAAGGCAAGAGAAAAAGAAAGATTCAAGCAGTTGTACTGTCTTCACTATATCTCTGGAGTAGGGAATTAACAGAGGGCAGTGAGTTAACCACTGAATTCCTGCCGTGTTTCCCAAAAGCACAAAATGGCAGGTTGTTTGTTAAACTTTATTCATTGGGTATAGTTTTTCTTTTTTTTAAATACAAAGACATACACATGTGGGCGCCTCAGCAAGAAAACACAAAATTATGTGCTTGCTGATCCTGGATTGATTGATTGACAATCTGTCTATCTGGTTGATTGGCATGTACCATAGATATTTCTCTCCTTGGCAACTTATTGATGTCATTTGCTAGGCAAGAACAAGAAATGGTGACCCAACATGGGAAGTTAGGAAGGGTTTTTAACACTAGTGGGTTACACTAATTTTTAAATTCTACAGTTGTTTTATAATACTTATTTCTAATCATTGTCATCACTTGGGGCGATTGAACAGAGCCAAGGAAGACAGATGACTGTACCATAACTTAGACTGAGATAAAAACAATATTTCTGTGGGTTCCCCCCCACTGGTTGGTCTCTTATATTCTAGGAGTTGTCACAGGACTCATTTGGCTCCCATGCGTCGTCTGCCACATCAATGACTTCCAGTAAAGGGCAAGAAGATATGACTTTGAGTCTGCAGTCGAGACCCTCTAGCTTACCGGTGAGTCAAAAAATTAGATAAGGGAGGCAAAACAGAGTACTGTGCATTATCTTATCTTGGAAAAATTGGGGGGAAACCCTCATGCCCCAATGGAATTCTAGATTACTGAATATAAGGCACATGTTTTTACTTAAATGGAAGAATTTTGCCTGAAATGTAAGAGGTATGTGTTAACTGTTGGTGCTGCTATTTTTTGGGGTTTATGTTAAACTCACAGTATGAAACTTCTATCGCATTGTACAATGGTATAATTTCTATTGATTTAATTTCTGCTACAGTTGAACTCCCATTAGCTAATTATATTAACATGGTTAACTTGATTTTTTTTTTTTACAGATGAGAATATTCATTCAGATGTGGTCAATTGTTGCTTAAAAAAATCTCTAAATGATAAAAGTTATGTCTGTATGTCCCTAGCACCAAAATTATGATGAAGAGGCTATACTATTCATATTTTGGTGATATTCCTGATCTGCTTGTGATCGATAGTGATATGATGGACCATCACGTATATAGTTCCCTATTTATGGCCCTTGCCATATTTTTTGTTTTGTGAAGAGAATAATTAGTAGGCTAATGGCTTCATATGTATAGCTCTTTCCTGCTCCTCAAAGGACAACCTTTGTAATGTGTGAAAAAGCTATTTAGTGCCTCGGCCTTATGCCAAGTTTCCCCTCAAGAGATTACCCCCAGCATCTCAAATGAGTTTAAGCTGCTGACCTGGAATTGGTTTCTTCCACTTATACTAGAGTGTTTGGCTTTCAGAATAGCACACCTCTCAAAACTGTAGTTTTGAGAACAAAATGCCAAAGAGCTTGGTGTTTTGCAAAGCCCCTTGCTATATGTTTAAAAGGTTTACTAGGTGTCTCTTTGAATAAACAGTCAACATTGAACATTTCAGTCATATAGATAAAACACTTCACTTTAGAGGGATGCAGAGAAACTTAATGTTCATACCAGTAATGGGATGAAGGGCAGGTAACTTCCTTCTCAGATACTTAAAAAGAAAATATTTCTTCTACGATCAGCTGATTTGCTTCACAATACCTCCTCTATATAGTCTTCCCGGTTGGCATAGCTAATAGTAATTGTACATCCTAGTTTTGGCTACAGAAGAGATAGATGAAGCAGCTAGTGCTAACCAGAAACAGAGATTAACAGTTGTGCCGTTACATATACTCACCTAGACAGTAGTTTGCCAGTAGTTGAAATTAAGTTTCTCTTAGTGGAGTAACTTCAGTTTAAAGAAGAATATTGTACTTTCAGATTTTTATGTCTAAATGATAGGTAACATTACAAAATCTATTGGAATTCAACTGTCTTTCCAAATTATCTCCAGGGATTGGTTGCTGAATAAAGTTCCTAATTCCTTGCCATACAGAGACTTGGATAAGCACTCCAGATGTTTTGGACCTCAATTTCTAGTCTTCTGTTATTAATCCTGTTAACTTCAATAGGATTTGATATATAGTATATGCAGAGGTACCAGGTTATTTGATCCTCATTAAAATAAAGAAAATAACCTTTCCAATTCAGTGATTCTATGATTGTTTTCTTCCACTATATTTTTTCTGTAAATCTCTTCAGAAATCAGTCGCACTATGTACAAGTGTTGATTACTCCTACATAAATGTAGTCATTTGTGCTTATCTGAGAGCTTCCCATGCTTCAGGTCTGAGGGTTAGGTGGATAAAACTAGGGTTGGGGTGTGAATCCCTAATTACTTCTAAGAAAAAAACCAGAGTCTACAGTAGTTTCCATACATAAATACAGAATCCTGGGAAAAGATGGCAGAAAGGGTCTCAGAAGATAATAGTAGATTAAAGCAATGTGGAGATCAGCTCCACATTGTGTCATTTCTCCAGTTCCAGACTCTTTGATGGCGGTATTGGGGCTTCTTTAGGTAACAAAAGCTTTTGCTACCAACTTCCCAAATGGACCTGGGCCTTTCCTTCTGCCACAAGCCAATCCTAGTGTTATCCACCTAACCTTCCAGACTGCAGCACTGTAAGCTCTCAGATAAGCACAAATGACTAAATTTATGTGGGAGTAAGCAATACTTGTACATAGTACAGCTGATTTCCGAAGAGATTTACAGAGGAAACTGAATCCTACAATCACTGAGTTGGAAAGATTGTTTTCTTTATTTTATCTGCAGACAAAGGCTTGAGTTTTTGTGAGTGTTAAAAAGACACAACCCTGTGTCTCATAGCCCAGATGGTCAGTAAGTAAGCAGAGGATTTTCAAGCACAACACAACACCTCTCAGGTGATAGTCTCTTCCCTCATCCTGAATTTAACCTGGAAATACTTGGGTGCATTGAGGCTATCATTTAGATTGTAGGTGGCTGTGACCTGGGGATTCACATTTCTTACTTGACTCATATGCCTAGATTTCTCTACCTTACTGTGTTTCTTTAAATGTAACAGAAAAACCCCAACCTGCCCAAATTGATGTGCAATGTAATAATGCGAGCTTGAGCAAGACAGGGAGGCCTTTTTCTAGAGGCACCAGTTAACTCAGAACTCTCCTTTGTTGCGATCAAGTTCCTATTTCATTTAAGTGCCCATAGATACTGCCACCTCCATAGTTAGGCACTCTGAGGTTTTGTTGGCGCTCGTTTGCTTCAAAATACTCTTTAAATGAAGGAGGAGGGGAAAGAATGTGGGAGGGGAGAATCAATTATGGAATTCAGAATTCCTTCTCCACTCTGCCTCTCTTTAAAAACGGAGCAATCATTTTTAGTTGTATAAGGTATACAGTAATTTGTCTAAGTCATCATGCACAGAATAAAATGGCATATGAATGACTTGGATAATACTTCCACCACATTTAGAAATGAGAAATTATTCAATTGTACAGGAGACTCCTGCCTATAAAATAGTAGGTGTCAGTAGTATATAATTAAGATGGCATCTTTTTTGAGAGTATGGCAGTCATGATGAAAAGCAGGCTAACTTTCTCCATTAATCATAGTATTACCTGTATCACTGTGCAAATATGATGACAAAAGGGCTATGTGCTTACAACCAGGTTTGACACAGTTCTTTCTGACTTAGTAAAGTCTTCATTGCTTGCTTACCTGTCTCACAATAAGTGAACAACCAAGGGGCAGTCGGCCTTACCTGTGTCACAAATGTAGCTGATGAGAATATAAAAAAGTCATTTTTGGTGGCTTTCCCTCAGTTATGGAGCATTCACCTACTGCAGATAATGTAAATTTAAACCTAGTTAACTTTTGGGGAAAGTTCTTTTAAGACCTGAATTTGGTTGCTATTAAAAAAAAAAAAAAGCAAAGCCTTGTGTGAGCTGCTTAATGAAGGATCAGTTAGGACAGGGGTGTCAGACTTGCTGCGTCATATTGTCACATGATATCTCATGATTCCCCCCCTTCGCTAAACCGGAGGTGGGCGTGGCCAGTGTGTGCTGCATCTGGCCCACGGACCACAAGTTTGACACCCCTGAATAAGGAAGAAAATGAAAGTCAAAAGCGGGTGGCAGGAGAGGGCAGAGCAGTCAAAAGGGCAGAGATACATGGGTGGAGATAGCGGGATAGGGATGAAGTGAAGTGCAGCAGTTGAAGCATGAGGTCCTAGCCCAGGGGCGTCAAACTCAAGGCCCGAGGGCCGGATCTGGCCCACAGGGCCGCCCTGGAAACAGCAAAGGATCAACCCGCAGTGCTTCTGCCAGTAAAAACAGGCTCCCAAACTCCATTTGCGGTTGCCACGGCTTCCTGCAACCCTCTGCCAGTGAAAACGGAGCTCAGGAGCCTGTTTTTGCTGGCAGAATGGTCAGGCTACCACAGGTGCCCCCAACAGTGATGTTAAGCTGGCCACTCCTACCTTGGCCACACACCCCTGAGGTCAAACACAACCTTGATGTGGCCCTCAATGAAATTGAATTTGACACCCCTGTCCTAGCCTAACAATCACTCCCATCACTACTGGAAGTGCCGTGCTAACTAACATGATCACAGGTTTTTTTCCCTAATAAATTGGTCCTTCAGTTAAGCGATGGAAATTCCAGTCCCAATTACGGTTGTTAAGTGAAGACTACCTGTGTATTCAGTGTCAACGATTATTGTATTACATCGTAGCTTCTAGAAATCTTCAAAAATATACGCAATGTAATAGTTAAAATTTAGACTTGAGGGATGTGCCTCATCAGTTCAAGGAGTCTTGTCAGGGCTGAAAAACGGTTTTGTGATTGTAACTAGAATGGAATCTTTTGCAATTTCCTGTTTGCTTTAGATTCTTTGTTGGGTTTGCAAACTACAGTACTTCAGTGGTTTGTTTTTAGAGCCCCTTCCCCTTTTTTCTAAACTATTTGAATATATGAGAAAATCCCAATTTGTGCAGCCCAAATATGACCCCTAGGAGATTTTATTATTACACTATTAGGTTTACCCATTTTGTTTTTCTTTTGCTGTAGTCCTTCTCAAAAGACTGGATTTGACTTAAAGTTATGTAGATCTGCTTAAAAGGTGCTTGATGGCGCATAACTCTTCTGAGATTGACAGTATAATTTATTAATGATACACATGAAATAAAATGTTGAGATTGTAGAAGTACATCTATGAGAGAATCTTTCTCTGGAACAACTTCCACATCAAAATGTGAAAATATCTTGCTTTGAAGACAAGAATAACAAGCATTTCTCTTAAGTGATTTATTTGACACATGGTTCTAATATGAACAGTGCAAAAGAAGGAGTAAAGGGAAAGTCATATTTTGTACAGATACCAAGACTACTACTATATAGGACAGAAACAGACTATATATATTGCGTAGGCTATTCACTAAGAGGCCGTTTCAGAATGGGCAATATATAGATCAGCTATGAGCAAGATAATTTTTTCAAAATTCAGCTATTACAACCATAACTACTTATTGGCAGGAGAGGAGCCAATATGTATATCAAATAAAGTTTCTACTTCATCTCTTGAATTTTTTACTTTCAGTAACTCTTGATTGTTTAATCTGTCTTTAGTTTCATGCTGATAATTTTAAGAGTTTGTTTAGATTACAGTGGTAAAAATAAAAAACACCAAAAATTGGACCATAAGAATTTTAAACAACTTATGAATATGATAATTCTGATTTCTTAATCAGTGAGTGAGCTTTTACATTATATTGTCTTTTGTTCAGTTATGAAATCTAGATCTTTTTTTACCAATCCTAGTTGAAGTCAAGAGCTGAATTGATATTAGCATTGATCCTCTAAGACTTATACGGAGTTTATACATGCTAAGTCAGGGTTTAGTTTAATTGTGGTTTGTTGAATAAACAATAACAGTAAGCCCTCAATCTCAGACAGGACAGCCTATTTCCAGTTGGTTCATACATGCTAGCTGCAAGTTGCTGTACTAGGATTGATGCAGGAGATAAATCTACACTAACTCAACTTCTAGTTAACCAGATCTTGAAATTGTTTTTAAATATTTAATTATGATTGGGATCCTAAATGGTATATTCAAATTTGCTTCAATATCCGAAGCAATTAAGATTCGTAGTTCTTTGAAAAAAAATTATCTCACAGTGGTCTCACTAGTGGATTGAATTAACCCTCCCATCCTAGAGTTCCCCTTTTTTCTCGCCTGGTGGAGTAGGGGGCTTTTTCAGGCTGGAGAGAGTGGAGTTAATTGCATGAGCAAAGATTCTCTCGTTGAATATTAGATTCAACTCCTAAATCTATAAACTCAAATTAGCAGTAATTGTAATTATAAGTTTCTACAATGTTTCCATCTTTTAAGCACACCCTTTTTGTATTTTGTTGCTGAATTTTTTAATTTTTTTTTAAATCTGCCTGAAAATCAACACACATTTCTGTGTATAGGAAGATAGGTATACTGGCAGTCCTCATTTAGTGATGACAACCTGGTTGCTAAGTGAAAAACCACATGATTTACAACTATGCTTACAATCTAAATTCGTTGCTTTACAGATCTGCAAATGTCACAAATGCAGGCAATGGTCTCAAATTTATTTTTTCTTCACCATTACAGCTGAATGGTTATTTTCTGGGGATGTCACTAAGCAAGGGATATTATATATTCTGTCCATGCAGATATTTTCAGCAATGCATGGACTTCTTTTTTGATAGAAGTATATGTGCATAATTCAGAATTGTGAAAACAGAAGATTATGATGTTTCACTTTGCCTGTTAATTCGAGAAAAGTGAATTAAATTCTGTCATTTTGAACCAGTCTGCCTACTTGATATTCAGTAACAGTATTAATAGGGAATGTACCAATGGGAATCAGAGTAGCTTCTCAAGTGACTTACAGGGAGACCAGTATCTAACGTATCTCTTGAAGAAAGGCCAGGAGTAACGGACTGCGAAGTGGAGAAGGGAGAACATCAAGAAAAAGAGGAGTGAAGTTCATAAGAAATGGCTGTAAAACACATGCCTTCTATCTGGTGTGCATTTTGCTGGCTGATTATACTAGCCAATTATTAGATCAGTGCATAATATTCAGAAGTGAAATCTCAAACCAGATATAAATGTACAGTGGTACCTCGATACTCATCATTAATTGGTTCTGGGAGGTACAATAACTACCAAAAATGATGAGTAGCAAACAAAAAATTTCCCATTAGGAATAATTAGTGACACAAGGCAGCCAACACCAGCAAGTTCTAGCTTGGGTGTTGAGTATCAAACAAACGAGTACTGGGACAAAAAAATTGCGTCAAAATGCATTGAGTACAAAATTTGATGAGTTTCAAAGCAATTGAGTATCAAGGTACCACTGTACTTAAACAATATTGAAGAAAATCTAAAAAGCACCAGTTGGTACAGTAGTCCTCGCTTAACAACCCTAATTGGGGATCAGAATTTCCATCACTAAGCAAAGTGGTCATTAAGTGAAACTTAACATGAGCGTACCATATAGAGGTAGCTTGATTGCAGTCATTAAGTGAGGATCTCATTTTTCTCCTGGCCTTGTTTGTCTCTTGTTTCAACTCTTCCCACCCACCTACCTCCCATTTCATCTCTGCCCTTTTGGTCAGTCTGCACTCTGCCATCTTGGCCTTCCCTGGCACAGTTGACCAAGGCAGCTGCTGGACCTCTGCCAAGCTACACAAAGCTACACTTATGTGTAGACCTTATCTAAGCAACTGCCTTGGTTGTGCAAGACTCATCAGCGAGAAGAAGACAATTTTACTCTAGTTATCCTTTTTTTAATATATATTTTCTTGCTGTCTTGAGGATGCTCTGACAAGAACTATTGTCAGGCTCAAGCCGAAAGACAACAGCAAAATCCTGTTAAGGACAGTCTTTTATTTGCTTGCATCTAATGGACAGAATCTTGCCAAAGTAAAGCTAACACCTTCTAACCTACTAGATATGCCCTGAGGGATTCTAGGGTGTGGCTATCCTGTACTTTTTCCTTCCTCCCTCATCCAGATGCTGCGCAGTCTCTTAATTTCAGCTTCTCTCAGATAAATGTACTCCCTTCTCTATGCTACCAAGACTTCCCTCCACTGCTTCTCCAGCTGCACATGCCATCTTAAGTATACCCAATGTTCCATTTATTTATATATTGACTTTATTATGGCCACCTACTCAAGAAGAGTAGGCTTACAGAGCAAGCTTACAGTATTCTAAATATCACCATACCATAAGTTTATATAAAGTATTTATAAAACAGTAAACCGTAAAAATTCAAGTTAGTTGAAATGTAGGTTACATTTAAGCAGAAGAGCTATTAAATCCAAATGGGTCTTTATGTATATGTAAGCCGGCACATGAATTAAAAAAAATACTTTACTATTATTATTTATTGGATTTCTATACCGCCCCTCTCCCGAAGGACTCGAGGCGGTGTACAGCCACCTAAAAACAAACATACAGAAGTTAAAATATAGTTTAAAATAAATTAAATCATTGGCCAGAATAAAAATTAAAAACCAAATTCTAAAGTTAAAAATTTAATTATACATTTTACACAGATATAAAATACAGAATGGGATTTTCTGCATATATAGAAACACACTCTAATGGCAGATTTTCTCTGCTGTGTCTAAAATCTGCTAAATTAAGGTTTGTTTGAATATTTGAATTTTCTTTCATGATCTCTTGTGTAGACCTTACTCACTTGACTAATAGGTTGGTGTTTGAACTAATTATGACAATCTAATGATACCTGTCCCAATCATTATTATCTTAACTACATATTTGTAAAGATAGCAGTGGTACTTGTTTAAATTTGCTCTTATTGGTTTTCCAATAAATTCAGTGAAATGCTCGACTTGTCAGAAAATAATCAGGAAAGATATAGTCTAGTGAGTGTATAAAAGATCCCTTTATACAATAAAAGTGTTTATTTATTGACGTATCCATTTTCTGAAGAAAGAAGTACAGGTCCTTGGCTTATGACCACAGCTCAGCCCAAAATGTTTTGTTGCTAAGTAAGACATTAAGTGAATTTTGCTCCATTTTACGACCTTTCTTGCCACAGTTGTTAAGTGAGTCACTGCAGTTAGGGACATGGTTGTCAAATGAATCTGGCTTCCCTAATGACTTTGCTTGTTGCAAAAGGTGATCCCAAGGACACTGTAACCGTCATACAAATGAATCAGTTGCCAAGTGTCTGAATTTTGATCAGGCGAGCATGGGGATGCTGCAATGGTCTTAAGTGTGAAAAGCAGTCATAAGTCACTTTTTCCAGTGCCATTGTATCTTTGATACAAATGAACTGTTGTAAGTTGAGGACTACCTGTATCCTCAAAAGATGTCCTATTTCAGACTTGTAAGGTAGAAAGTGTATGTTAGGCATGCAACTACACCTATTTTGTCACAAGACTAAGTGCTAAGTGAACTTCTAGCTGCAGTGTGATTTGATAAAGAGCTTTCTGGCGTCTGCTGAAAGAAAATATGCTTGTTTGGCTCATCATGTTATTACTGATTTCAAATAACTAATGAGAACAGAGAGCTTTGGATGTTAAACAAAACTCTTGAAGAGATTATTCAGTATCTAAGGAGTGATGCAGGAATATACTCCCCTCCATTCTCTGCTTACTTGCTATCTTGTATACCTTTCTCCCAAGATTAAACATCCACTTGTCTAGCCTTTAGCTACATCAATCGATTTCTCCTAGTATGAGAGATCATTATTATAAATGCGGTGGTGCTGTTTATAGGGCAGACATTTCATGAATAAAAGGTGTAAGTGAATTCAGTTGGTAGTCTGAAAAACTATTTCACACTTTATCAGAGTAAATTGCATGCTTCTGTTCCTGTGGATAGACCAGTGCCTTCAATAGACCGATACCTGCGTATTAAGTGACAGCAGTATCATGCCATGAGCTTTAGGATTCATGTTGTGATAGCGTAGACTTTGTTAAGTGATTTTGTTTACTAATATGAAGAGAAGAAATTTCTTGCTAAGATATTTATCCTTCTCTTTCCTCCAGTTCACAGTGTGGAACTTGGCCCAACAATTTGTAAATTCATGGGAAAATAACATTTGCTTGCTAATTATAACTTGTCTAGGCATTGCTGTAAATGGTCCCAGAGTACACCGTGCCAGAGATCCATATGGCATTTGAAGGATCAGTGCCTCCCAAATTGTTCTGGCAGGAAGGTTCCTGTAAGGCCTGTCTGTTGAATGACTGTGCTCATTTGCATGAAAAGATTAATAGCAAAACAAAACCATGCGTGCAACTACCCACATCTTAATTTTATTCCTCTGGAGGCCAATCTCATTCTGAGTGTCTGCTTTTTTTTTTTTTTAAATAGCTGCAAAATAGCTTTTCTTTCTAGCACTGCTGGAAAGGCTGTTTCTGGGAATCTCTTTTTTATTCCAGTGACATGATTTCTGGGCATGACTCGTTTCTTGGAACTGATCTGCTTACTTGTCCTGGTGCCTTCCACTTCTGAACTTCAAGAGGCTAACCTGATGCTCAGAAGGAAATTCCCCCACCCCCATGGCTGTGTCAGTCATGGCCCTTCCGAGCAGCAGGGGAGGATGTATGCTTGAGTCTCTTTGGAAGGACAGCCAATCAGAATCTGCCTTATAAATCAGGCTGCTCAAAGTCACCAATGCTGTTTGCTGTCCCTGTGCTACAGGCAGGAGGCTGCGCTTGCAGCAGATCATGCTATGCTCGATCCAGGGCCCATTTCCTGTTTCTATTCTAGTCGTTGGTGGCTCAGCACAGCTTCCTGCCTGTATACGTTACTGATTCCCCTGATGGCAGCTCTTGTTTTCTTAGGAACAAATTTCAGTTAGAAAATTAACTGAAATATGAAGGCAGCTGGGTCTTGGATAGGAGCAGATTAGAAAATTGGCGCATGCGCACTGAGCAATGCTGTCATTTCTTTCTTCTGCTTTGAATCCAGTTTGTTGTAGCCAGGCAAGCTGGGATGTAATCAAAAAATTACTAGAGGATTCTCACTGCTCAGCTTAGATTTCCAAGGGGTGGTTTGTTAATCTTGTGAAACCACAGGATTGAATGGGCCTCGACAGCATTGTTGCTGGCTATTTACAAGCATACTGACTTACTGCTTTACAAATGTATATTGCGGTAAAGCTTTGGGTTCTATCAGTGAAAGCATGTGAGAAAGTGATTAAAAATCAGATTCCAATATGCAATGTTTAAAATGCTACTCTTAGCATCATTTTTTCAACTTGCACCTAAGCAGCATACCGTAACCATTTTTTTTAAAAGAATAGCACATTTTCCCTCCTATATAAATAGATGTGTATCAATTTTTCTGGAATTGTCTTTTAGAATTCAGAATTCTAACTATGGTTTTTCTTTAGGGGTGTGCTTGGCACTATTGAGAACATTGGAACCAATGTTAAGCAAAGAGTCAAGGGTAGGAATCATCAGATGGAATGGCATTATTTCCTGTTGATAATATCAAGTTGTCTCCTGAAGCCAAATAGATCATTCCTTAAGCCAGTAACGTAATAATTCCTGATTAAACAATACTCTTCATACTGATAAAGTATAAATGCTTTTCCCATGGCAATATGGAAATTCCATATTGTAAACCAGAACTTGCTCCTGTAGGTCAAAGAAGCTCCAACAGTAGAATTATATTTCTAGTTTTTTAAAATTGTCTTAATATTATTATAGTATACTTGCATTGCAATAAAGTTTTTGGCCTATCACTTCAGACACAGCGAGTTATGTACAAATTGTTAAAATTTTATGTAGTATCCTATAAGATTAGAGGGAAAATCACTGTCTCTTTGACTGACACAGGACATCTTCCCTAATTAATTTCTAATTTGAGATAACCTTATCTTGTGATTTTGCTTTTATGGTTATATTATGCTAAGTTATATCATTTTGTAAATATAAATATATTGTATACAAACTGGTCCTTAAACAAAACTAAGTGTTTTATTTAAATATTACATAATAAAGCAATAAACAATAATCATAAATCCCAAGAGCTACAATTAGAGCAAGAGACAGATGAAACAACAGTAAAAAACCTGAACAAAGTGGATTTTATTTATAATGAAGAGGGCAAACCCTGTGCTTGCCCAAGAAGACAGCCCACAACGCTTACATTGAAAGATTGTTTCCATAATATTCATTTGATAATTATAAATAAAAGGTCGATATATGAATAATTTAATTATGAATTTGAATATGAATAATAATTTGAATTTGAATAATCTGGCTTTCAACTAAAGCCTTCACTGATCAAAAAGCGAACATTAGAATTGTCCCTGAAACTAAAACAAATTCTGTGGAAGTTTATCTACAACTGGTGTAATGTATCTTCTGTTAAGTCTTTAAGGTTGTTCCCAAGGGCAACTCCATCTCATGCAAGCAATCTAAAAAGGAGATGAAATAAGCCATGGATCAAAGTGGCTCAATTCTTTCTCTAAAAATGGAGACGTACAAATTAAAATTAGGGAAAGGTGCTTTTAACAGTTAATTGTTCTTCAGGAATAATAAAAAATTCAGGCTCACTTAGAAATTAACTGTTCCGTTTGGCTAAGGATTTTTATATTATTCACTCATTCCATTTTTATGGCTGCCCATCTCTCAATCAAGTGGCTCTGAGCAGTGAAATCATAAAATCAATTAAAATCAAACAGAAACACAATCCTAAAATATGCATAGAGCCAAGAAAAAAATATCATAACTGTAGATGTTAATATAACCAGGAAAAGCATCCCTTAACACACTTGGTATCCCAGGCCTAGGTCTTCAAGGCAGGTGCATCCCAATTTCTGGAGAGAGAATGTTCCCAAAGCACATGGGTTATGGCAGAGAAGGCATGTCTCCTAGTCTCAGCCAGCTGATACTTCTTGACTGACAGCATTTGGAGTATGCCACTCATGCCAGATCAGATTGGATGGGTAGAAACAACTGAGAGAAGATGGCCTCTCAGATTCCAAGCCATGAAGGGCTTTAAAGATGACAACCAGCACCTTGAATTGTACCCAGAAACAATTGTCAACCAATGCAGCTAATGAAACAGAGATGTTATATGTATCAACACTCCAACACCATTTACTACCTGTGCAGCTGTATTCTGTGCCAGGTGAAGCTTCTGAATGCTCTTCAAGGGCAGCACCATGAAGAGCATATTACAGTAATTCTGTGTTGGAATGTAGGAAGGAGGTGGATTCCCAGGAGGAATGAGGTGCATTCCAAGAGAGTAAGAGACTACTCAATCCAGATGTTACACGTGAGAAAAAGAGAGTGAAAATAGCCCCTTCCTAATTAATAGTTTAAACAATATATTTTAGATGCAGATAGTACAGTCCTTACAGTCTAGCAAGATTTGTCTGTAGGTGTGAAAACAATAAAGAAATCAGCTTGGAAGACATATGATTCTGATTTGGTTTTGAGAAATCCAAACAGGAGGTCACAAGGGCATGAGTGACTGAACAGAGTTTCCCAGTCCAGGAACGGGCACAACTGGCGCACAGTGAGAAGGTGTGCAAAAATCCTCCTAGCCCAGCTGTTGCCTACTGTTGTAGTAGGAACCACAAGTCCAAGAGGACCTACAGATTATGCACCAGATCCATTTGAGGCAACCCCATCCAGGACCAAAGATTAATAAATCTGGACATTGGAAGGCCCAAGTACTTAAAGCAACTCAGTCTTGCTTGAGTTGAATGGGGTCAAGATAATCTGCTTCATCGAGTGTCTTTTGAAGCTCCATGTGATGACTTTTTCCACAACCTTCCTTAAAAGGAAACTGTCCACACTAGTTGTGTTGAGCCTATGGCCCCTTGAGAAAAGAGTGCACTACTTCAAGAACTAGCAGGACCACACCCTCCCTCAAGGAAGAAGCATTGACCAGCCAGGAGTGGCACTGATCTAGCACACAAGGGGCTGAACTAACAGAATATTCCTGATTCTGCTTTGGACACTGATCTCTGGAATGAATCTCAATGTATTTACAAAGTTAAGTCTTAAATAGTTTATTGGTTGTACTCATATCTTGTATATCTTCTGAATGATCTCCATTGAAAGATACACTCAGAGGTTTGGTTTTGGACCATAGATGTGTTATAAAGAATTAAGACAGTTTCAATCTTGGATAGTGTTAGTTTAGTAGGGAAGATTGAGATGGAGCTTAGCACTATTTATTATTTGTGGAAGAATTATTTGAAGCAACAAAACTACATGTGGCTTGCAATCTCCATTTCTGTGACCAGCCGTTGACTGTCATGGCAAGTGATGTTGAATGATCTTGATGAGTAATGATACTACTAAGACATTGAATATTAAAACCTTGAAATACATAAATGACTTACCTAGGCACTTTTGACCTATTATGGCTAATAATTATCTTAGCATATGTCAATGTGTGCAGCTGTAAGCTGGTTACCATAGTTACGTACAAGATTTCTTGGGAATATTTCCCAAGTAACCTGTTCCATTATATTCAGCTGTTTAAATATAAGGTTGCTGGGTCTATGGCTTTGATAGATCTATTTAGTCCATACCGAACACAAAGGCAAGACCTGTTAATATCAAAATATACTTCAGTACTCTTTTCCATATTAGGATAATCATTTTGCAGATTATATGAGCAGGTCATAAATCAAAATGGAGAAATATGTTGGCTGACTTGGTATAGGCCAGGGGTGGGCAATTATGGCTCCTTCATGACTCGTGGACTTCAAATCCCAGAATTCTTGAGCCAGCATGGCTGGCTCAGAAATTCTGGG
>JAEANM010004408.1:0-20858 GCA_017656035.1 Myanophis thanlyinensis
AATGAATGAATGAATGAATGAATAAAATGACATTTACAAATTACCCTAAAAAGCATATTTGGATTATTAACACCTGTTCCATCAAACAAGTGCAATACTTCTCATGAAGGTTACAATCTGGGTCAGTCACCAGAGCCAGAGGTTTTGTCTTCCAAGCTTTCAGACTCATGCTGGAGTCCACCTTCAGGGAACTTCTCTCTAGCAGGGTGTGTGCTGTTATGTGTGTAGTATTTATATAATGCCTTCAGCATTACCACATTGGGTTTTTTTCAATATCAGCTACTGTGCAGTATCTTCCTCAGATTTGTCAGGAGGTTCTTTAATTCTATGAGGGCTATCCACAAAATAGATTACGTTTTCGTCTGTAGCAAGAAGAGGCAGAACTAGCGTGGCCATCTTTGGTCTGTGCATCCACTGCTCAGTCTGCATCTAGCTGTGCTAGTGGGAGGTTCGAATCATTGCCCATTATTTCACAGCAAACATTTGAAATGTGTGCTGCAATTGAAAATCCCGCAAGTTGTGAAGTGCGATCAGTGATAAGGTTTTTGTTGGCAAACAACCATAAACCGATTGAAATTTTTTAGCAACTGTGTGAAGTGTACGGGGACAACATCATCACTGAAGGTGGAGTGCGCCAATGGTGCATTAAGTTTAAAAATGGCTGAACTAATGTTCATGATGAACAGTGGAACTGCGGGCAGGAGTGACTGACTGGCTCAAGTCTCAGGCGGCTGAATTCACCGCTATGATAAGTGCCTCAATTTGTTCAGTTAATATGTTGAAAAGAAGTATTTAAGTGTCACTTTCAAGTATATATAATAAATTTTTTCCTACACTTTTTTTTTCTATCGCAAAACGTAATCTATTTTGTGGATAACCCTCGTATGTTTTAGGTTAGTTTTAACTAATAAGAATAAAGTTTTAGTGAATTTTTCTATGTATTTTTGAATATTCTGGATATTTGAAAATTATGTTCTTTTCTTCTTTCTTTCTGCTGAATATTGAGCACAATAAAGTTATTTGTATGAATCCTTTTCAGTAATAGGTATATGATGTGGCCTTCCTAAAACTTTCCTGATAAAGTCTCAAACAGAATATTTTGCCTAAATATTTTGGATTATAATCCAGTTCTTCTGACATTTACAAGATATACTTGATAGCTCAGATGGAGATTGAATGAGACTACTCTATAGAAAGAGAAGGTTTTAAAACACTGCAGAGAGAAACAGAATATTTTAATAATAATTTGGGGGAAAGGCACAGATTTAATGACTATTTGAGGAGGGAGAAAAGCTGTTATGAGAGACTATTTCATCCAATACAATCATTTAGAAAAGTCAGGAAAAGATGCAAAATATGAATTTAAAAAGAAAGAACTTGACTTACTCCAAAATTTTATAGTAAATTAAATTACTATGCCAACAATTGTTTTTGTTAAGTTTTCAAGAAGTGGAAATAAAATGTAACTATGTGAAACAAAGACATTTTGAGTTTGCAAATAAATCAGGAAAACAGTTGCCATATAGATTAAGAAAAGAAACAGAAAAACGATGTCTGGTAAAATCCAAGAAGGCAAGACAATATTGATAGATGTTTATTATATAATTTCTATTCAAATTTGTAAAAGAAAAAGGATAAAGTTAAAATGAATGGAGATTTCAAGAATCACTTTGTGAGGCAAGCCTAGGGTGACTCTTTTGCCTGGACATGTCCTCTTTTTACGTCCAGTCCGGGGCGTCCAGGTGGGTTTTATAAATTTTATAAATTTATCCGGACGCCCCGGACTGGACGTAAAAGTGGAGATGTCATATCTGGGCAAATGGGGAAAAAAGTGGCTCCAGCAAGAGGTCCCGCCCAGCCATCCCGATGTAAGTAACTTCTTGCTTCTCAGTCTAGCCACGCCACGGAGAGCTCCAGGGAGGGGCTGCGGCCGCTGAGTCTGCATTTGCGGTCAATTTCTGGGCGAAGGGAAGCCAACCCCCCCACCGCCGCCACCCCGCTGCTGCTGCTGCCGCCCACACACACACACCTGCCACTGCCCCTGCTGCTGCCCCCCCCGCCGCCCCCCCATCCTCTTTTTTGAATATCAAATATGGTCACCCTAGGCAAGCCATATATAGAGTTTGGAATAAATACAAATAAAAGGTTTTTTCTAAAATACCTCCCTGACTGTCATCCCAAAAAGACTGTTTTAGGAAGGAGATGGCAGTGAATCTTAATTGATGAGTTTATAGTGAAATAATATCCTTCATTGAAAGTGAACTGTCAATCAAAAGAAGATTTGTAGCTACAAGATTGTAGATATCATTTGTTTACCTATTTACTATTGAAAGAAAAGTTCATGTTAAATAAAAAAATATGATTTGATCTTACTGTGAGGATGGGGAGAAACAGTTCCGATTCTACTCACTTCTGATCTGACCAGGTAAGTGGGCTGTTAAACAAAGAGGCATAGACTTAAATTCTTTTTTGTTGTGTTTTGTTTTATTTATTTATTTGTTTGTTTGTTTATTTATTTATCAAACATGTACAAGATAGCAGGTATAGGTGTAAACATAAACACAAACAAAGTATAGATAATTTGGGACAATAAGGCAGGGACCATAGGCACGCTGGTGCTGCTTATGCCCCCTTTACAGACATCTTAGGAATGAAGTGAGATCCACGGTAGACAGTTTGAGGTTGAAACTGTGTGGGTTTGAGAATGTAACAATGGAGTTGGGTAGAGCATTCCAGGTGTTGACCACTCTGTTTCTGAAGTCCTGTTTTCTGCAATCGAGTTTAGAGTGGTTTACCTTGAGTTTGTAAATATCGTTTGCCCATGTATTATTGTGGTTGAACCTGAAGTAGTCATTAACAGGTAAGTCATTGTAGCAGACAATTTTGTGTACTATGCTTAGATCGGACTGCAGGTGGCATAGTTCCAGATTGTCCAAACCCAGAATTTCAAATCTGGTGGCATAAGGGATTCTATTGTGAGTAGAGGAGTGGAGTATTCTTCTTATGAAATACCTCTGGACTCGCTCAGTCGTGTTAATGTCCAATATACAGTGTGGATTCTAGGCTGATGAGCTGTAGTCAAGGATTGGTCTGGCAAAGGTTTTGTATGCCCTAGTAAGAAATACAATCTTACCAGAGAAGAAGCTTTGCAAGATTAGATTAATAACTCTTAACGCCTTTTTGGCAATGCTGTTTCAGTGAGCTCTGGGGCTTAAATCGTTTCAGATGAGTACTCCTAGGTCTCTGACAGAGTGATGGTCTCTACGAGATCGTTTCTACCCAACTTGTATTTGGTGTTGTGATTTTTTTTTTTTTTGCCAATGTGTAGGACAGAGCATTTGTTAGTTGAAATTTGGAGTTGCCAAATGCGTGGCCACTCTGACACAGTCAAGATCGCTTTGTAGAGCAGCAATATTGTCAGTGGTGTTAAATAATTTTATGCCATCAGTGAAGAGGACATAGCTGCTATTAATGTGATCGCATAGGTCACTGATGTAGAACAGAAAGAGTGTGGGTCCTAAAACACTGCCTTGGGGGACACCGTTGTTAACTGGTGCTGGATTTGATTGGACCCTCCCTATTTTGACTGTTTGTTGTCTATTGGACAGGAATGTGGCTATCCACTTATGCAGGTAACCAGAGATGCCGTAAGAACTTAGTTTCAACAGTAGCTTGTCATGCACCACTGAGTCAAAGGCTTTACAGAACTCAATGAAAATTACATCTATTGCTTTATCCTGGTCAAGATATGTGGTCCAAATATTTCTACAATGTAGGAGTTGCAGATTACAGGACAAATTTTTCTTAAAACCAAACTGCTTGTTAGATAGCAGATTGTTTGTCTCTAAGTGGAGGGTGATGGATTGGTTTATAATTGATTTCATAACTTTACAGGTAACACAGTGAGATTGGTCTGTAATTTTCTACTAGGCTGGGGTCTCCCTTTTTAAAGATAGGTATGACCATGGCTATTGACCATAGGTTGGGCAAGGAGCTGGTTCTGAAGGATACTTCATAGATTGTGCATAGAGGTTCAGCTAAGGCAGTGGAAAGCTTTTTCAAAAAGTAGGCACATAATCTACCAGGGCCAATAGATAGAGATGACTTTAGCTTATGTAGTGCCATTTCAATGATATCTACTGTAAAATCAGTATGTAGTAAATTGTTACAATTTTTTATAGTACGACTAGGAAATGGGGGGCAGTAGCCATTGCTGTTGGCAAAACTGAACTGAAGAATGTATTGAAGAGGTTGGCCTTAACAGCTTCATTGTTATAGTCTTCCCCATTAGGCCCTTTTAGGGGTCTTTAAGTTTGGCATTTACAAAACTATAGAAGCCACAGGAGTTCAAGTTTAACAGCTCTTCCTCCTGTTTGCAATGGTGGTTGGTATATTCGGCCTTTATCTGGCGACATAAGATTTTGCTAAGCCAGTAGAATCATTTAACCCACTGGATTTAATGTTATAAATCTACAAGTCTAAAATTCTTAACTTTAAAATCCAAGCTTTAGCTACACTCTGATAGAATGCTCATGTGTAAGAGGATGGACAAAATTGAAAGAACATCAGGAGATACAGAATTTTTAAGACCCTTTTTGGATGAATATATGGCTAAAACACATGAACTAATTCAGGCAATGGGAACGAAGCCTGAATCCAAACTTGATACACTTTCAAAAGAACTTGGTGAGGAGATACAAGATTTGACTGGAGATACTGAACAGGTGAGGGATAGACTGGATCTTATGGAGCACAAACTGGAGAAGAAGATGTTTTGTATGAAGCTAATTTGTATGAAAGGGCTTTTTTGAAATATCACTTTAAAGAACTTCAATTAAGATTTCTAGCAATTCCTGAACTGTCTGGAGACAATATTAGATTAAGGACGATTAAAGCTTTGGTTCAATTAATTAATTGGGAAGAAAAGATTCTTGATCTGGAAATAGACAAAGTATATAGAATAAATTCCAGATTTGCTACTATGACAAAGTTGCCAAGGGCTGACTTAGTTCATTTTCTAAAAACAACAACCATGTTTTGGATTGCCACTTTAAATCCAAACTATATCTGCTGGTTTAAAAAAGATCACTGGAGTTATTTTATATGTAAAATATATAAAACCCCAATTTAAATTTAAGTTACTTCTATTAGATGAATATGGTAGATTTGCAGTGGTGGAATTGAACTTAACAGAATAAAATCAACAATAGTTGGACTCTTTATCCATTCCTTTGCCCACATCAAATTTGTCACCTGGTAGTATAATTCTCAATTGGGCAAAGCAAATCCTCCTCGTATTCTTGTATCTTGTAGCAATTTAAGTTTTATTCTTGCTTTTCTTCCCTGCCAAGTATATTTCAACACTATTTTGTTTAAGTCTTCAAAATGCTCTTTCCCCAACTTAATTGGATTGTCTGGAATAAATATAAATCTCTAGGCAATACATTCGTCTTAGTTGTAGATATTCTCCCAATTAATGATAATTGTAACTTTTCCCACTATCAGGTCTGTCGCGATCTATTGTTTGACTTTAAAATAATTATCCTCTTTAAGTGTACTGCATCTTGCCATTACGTAAATATCTTGTAAATATCTGACCTTATTTGTGACTTGGATCTTCAAAGCTTCCTCCAATTCTTTCTTTTTTCTTACTAACATATTCTTTGTTAATATCTTTGTTTTATCTTTGTTTATTTTCAAACCTTCCATATTCTTTTATCTTTTCTATTAGTTTGGGTGCTGTTTCCAATGGATTCTCTATTATAAAAACCAGGTCATCTGCAAAGGCTTGTAATTTGTATTCTTCCTTTTTAATTCTCGTTCCTTTTATTTCTTTTTCTTCTCTAATGTTCCTATTCAAGACTTCCAATGTTAACACAAACAACAGAGGCAACAGTGGACAACCTTGTCTAGTCCCTTTTCTTATAGAGTCTGTTAACTCTCCATTTATCAACACCTTTGCAGTTTGCTTGTGATATATTGTTTCTATGGCTTGAATAAATTTTTTACCAAAGCCTATCTGTTTCCATTGTAATAACATAAATCACCAACTCACATTATCAAAAGCTTTCTGGACATCTAAAAACATCAAAGCCATTTCCCGTGTAAGATTGAGAGTATCTTCGCAAAGTTTCGGCGAATATATATTCATATAAAAATATGATTTACTGCCCGTTTCATGTCCAACGAGTCAGGGCAGCTGATAACATGCATATGCATATGGAATATGGGTGTGTGTGTGTGTATACAGAGAACGAGAGGGAGAAGGACATTGAGATTGTATAAGAAATGAAGAAATAGGATAGGTCTAGAAATCTAGAAATTAGGGGTTATTTCATGCAACTATGTTAAATCTTGCAGTTAATGGACAGTCAAGCAGTTTGGCCTTTAAATGTTACCGAGCTAGAATGCCTCCAAAGTTGCAATTTCTGTGCCCTGAATAAGCTGCCCTTTCCTGGGCTGAAACAAGTGTGGTGGGGGGAGGAAGACTGTCCAAGAGCAAACGGATCGATAGCCAGGTAGAAATGCATAAATTAGTATAAAAACTATAACAGGGGACGCTGGAAATGTGCTGAAGGTGCCACCCAATTTAGTTTAATTTTTAATTTATTTTTAAATTGTTGTCTATTGTTGTGTTTTTAGATGGCTGTACACCGCCTCGAGTCCTTCGGGAGAGAGGGAGGCAGTATAAAAGTTTAAATAAAAAAAAATTGTTTTTCAGGATATGCTTCATAATATACTAAAATATCCAGAATTATTCTCATATTATCTTTGATTTGTCTCTTTGGCAGAAATCCACTTTGATCGGAATGAATAAAATTATTTAAATATCATTTCAGTGTTTCTGCCAAAATCGAAGCAAAGATTTTATAGTCTGAGTTTAACAGGGATATAGGTCTGTAGTTTTTCACTTGCTGTGGATCTATATCCTCCTTCGGCACAAGTGTAATATATGCTTCTGACCATGTTTTGGGTATTCTCTTCTTTGACATAACTTTATTCATAACTTCTAATAATTGAAGAT
The DNA here is from genome assembly GCA_017656035.1 of Myanophis thanlyinensis. NCBI lineage: Eukaryota > Metazoa > Chordata > Lepidosauria > Squamata > Homalopsidae > Myanophis > Myanophis thanlyinensis. The sequence goes on from JAEANM010004408.1 coordinate 7,025, forward strand.
TCAGTGATTCTTGGAATGTCTTATAAAATTCCTCTGGGAGTCCATCCGGTCCTGGTGCCTTTCCATTGCTTTGTTTTTTAAGTGCTTCTGTTAGTTCCATCATTATTATGTTTCCTTCTAACATCATTTCAATATCTTTAGGTATCTGGGATAGATTCGCTTTCTGCAAATATTATTTAACTCTTTTTTCCAAAATATTCTCTTGACCATACAATTTTCCATAATAATCTTGTATAATTTTTTTCTTCTCAACATTTCCATAGCAAGCATGTCCTTGTTCATCTGTTAATTGAATTATCTTTTTTGATTCTCTCTCCTTTCTCAATTTATAACCTAACCATCTGCCGGGTTTATTTGCATCTTTGAAATAATTCTATTTAGCAGTTCTGATTTTTTGTGCTAATTCCTCCTTTTCTATTAATCCCATTTTATGTTTAGTTATGTCCATCTTAATTTTAATATCTTTTTTTGTGTGGAAACTTCTGTAACTCTTTTTCAAGTCTCTTATAGTCATCCTCCAGTACTTTAAAGTCTTTTTTTCTGTTTTGCATTTCTTTTTCTTGTGTACTTTATTATCAAACCTATTATATAGGCCTTCATGGTATCCCAAAGATTTTGCAATGATGTGTCTTCTTTTTTATTTTCCTTAAAGAAAAAAAGCCAGTTCTTTCTCAATCTTCTGTATAAAGTCTTTTTCCTTTAATATCATATAGTTTAAAGTCCATCTAGATCTCCTCTTCTGTCCTTTCCATGTCACTATCATAGGATTATGGTCTGCCCAGGTATTTGTTTCTATTTCAATTTCTTGTACGTTAGAGATCAACTCCGTTGACATCCATATCATGTCTATTCTAGACCATGATGCGTGTCTATTTAATAAAAAGTATATTGTTTGCTTTCGATATTTCTCTCTCTCCATGCATCTTTTAAATTTGTTTCCTCTATCATTTGAAAGAAGGATTTTGGCAATGTCTTTCTAATCTTCTTTATTGTTTTCTGCATTTTATAGTCCATTTTATCATCAATTATTCTATTAAAATCTCCCATCATACAAATATTAACATAGTCCAATTCAATTATTTTCGTATGTAGTTTTCTGTAAATTCTTCTTGATTGTCATTTGGAGCATAAATTGCTATTAAAAGTGTTTTTACATTATTATCCATTATCTCCACCATCAAAATCCTTCCATCATCATCTCGATAAATCTGTTCCGCAGGGATCGTATCTCTATTGTACATCTCCCTTTTTGCATTGTGTCAATGCTGCAAATAATTTCCCTAATTTTGTTTCTTTCAATATTTGTTCATGTTGTTTTTTAATATGTCCTTCTTGTAGGCAGATTATGTCAAATTTTAGTTTCTCCCATTTGTGAAATATTTTCCTTCTTTTAGTAGCTAAATTAAGTCCATTTATATTAATTGTGATTAATTTTTTCTCCTCCATTTTACACTTTATAAGAAGGATTTGTTGCTCTAGTAATTCTTAGTTCTCATTGCTCTCTGGGTATACCACATACAGCTCCTTCTTCTTTTTCAATTGCTACTTCACCTTCCTCTTGGAATTCAATTAAGGACTCTTCTTTTCTTGATCCTTCCTCTTTTCCTCTAAAATATTCTAGATGGAATAGCTCAGCTCTTTCTACTGTATCAATTCTGTGTCTTTGTTCCTGCCAGGTGAACATGAGACCTTCTGGTATTAACCATCTATAATTGACTCCTCTCTTAATTAATTCTTTGGTCAAAAATAGATATTCTCTTCTCATCTCTCACCTTTTTCGGTACTTGTTTCAGTACCACAATTTCTTTGTCTTTATATTTTAATGTTTTCTCTCTTGCCATCTGCAGTATCTGTGTGTTTTAATAGTTTTCTTAGTAAATCTAATATGAACTTCTCTTGGTAATTTGTTTCTCATTGCATATCTTGTGTAGAAACGAAACACTTTGTCTATTCCATCCATCATCTTCTCTTTAGTTATCTTCAATGTTTCTGCCAAGATTTCTATCATTACATCAGCAAGATTCTCACCTTTTTCTTCTTCTACATTTTGAAATCTGAGATAAAATTCTGACCTATCGATCTCCCATCCCAATAATGCCATATCGTTTTCAACTGTACTCACTTGAGTATCAATCTCTCCAATTTTCTTATCTCTCTGTATATCTTGTTCTTCAATTTTCTTAAATCTATCCTCATATTGCCTCATCTTCTGCTGAATGTCCTCGACTTTACTAATTACTAATGCTAATAATCATATATTTTACAATTCGGTTACTAATAATTACCTATCTAATAGTACTAATCCTATCTCTTATAGTTTCCTTACTCATAATAATAGTCATATATCTGTCCATTGATAATAATCGTATATCTTACAATTTCCATACAGATAGTAGTAATCGTATATCTTACAATTCGATTACATTTAGCATAGCAATCCAACTAGTACAATACAACTAACTAAATTGGTTTTTTAACCAAGTGTACCATTTGTCCCATACCAGATTGTATTCTGAATCTTTTTTATCTTTTAGTTCCATCGTTAGCCTATCCATCTCCGTACAATTGAGCACTTTTTGAATCACTAATTCTTCTGTGGGAAAACAGTTTCCAATTTTGAGCGAATGCTAATCTCGCTGCTGTCAAGATATGTAATATCAAGTAGAATGTCTCTACTTCTTTTTACTCCAAATAGAAAAAGTTCTGGTTTGACTTCAATCTGTTGTTTTAGTATTTCTTCCAGCCATTTTTTAATTTTAAGCCAATATTTCTTTGTTTCTTTACATGTCTACCACATATGAAAATAAGTACATTGATTAAATTTACATTTCCAACATTGTGATGCTCTATTGGGTGACATTTTTGCCAGTCTGGCTGGAGGTAGATGCCAGTGGTAGAACATTTTATACAAATTTTTCTTGTATATTGCTGACATTGTTAATTTATAGATTTTTTTCCCATAAGTTTTCCCAATCTTCTAATTGTATATTGTATCCAAAATTTTTGGCCCAAGCTATCATTGTCTCCTTTACCACCTCTTCTTCCATTTTAAATCTTAGTAAGTAACTATATATTTTTAAAATCCTTTTTCCTTCTGTACCCTGTATTATTTTGTCTAATTCATTCTGCTCCCTATAAAAATCATAATTTTCAAGGTCTTTTTGTATTTTGTTTGGATTAGGATATATGGCCACCAATCTATATCAATCCCTTGCTGTATAGTTTGAAAGAGATAAAGCATTTTTGGCAATATGTTCATTTTAATTGTCGCAATTCTACCAATAAATGATAATTGTAATTTCACCCAAATATCCAAATCTTTATTTGTTGCAATTTATCATAGTTATCTTCTTTTAAGGTGGAACATTTATCCGTTAGCCAAATTCCAAGGTATTTAACCTTTTTCACTATTTGCAATCCTAATTTCTTCTCTAATTCTTTCTTTTGGTCGTCTGTGAGTTTTTTTAATATTATTTTTGTTTTGTCCTTATTTATTTTTAGTCTGGCTACTTTACCAAATTCCTGTATTTCTCTCATCAATTTAATCCTGGAATCTAGTGGCTCTTCAATGAAAGAAACTAAATCATCTGCGAATGCTTGTGTTTTATATTCTTCCTTCTTTATTTTAAGATCCATTATTTCTTGTTCTAGTCTAATATTTATGAGTAACACCTCTATTGCAAGAATAAAGACTAAAGGAGACAATGGACATCCTTGTCTAATGCCCTTGGCGATATTAATATTCCCTGTAATTTCACTGTTAAGTATTACATTAGATGTTTGAGTGGAATATATTGCCCTGATCATCCCTAAAAATTTTCTCCAAAATTTTTAATTAATTTGTAATTGCTGAATAAAGAATTGTCAATTTAAATCGTCGAATGCCTTTTGTGCATCTAAAAGACATCTAAAAATATCATAGTCAATTGTTTCTCTGGGTGTGCTTCATAATATTCTAAAATATTGAGTACAGTTCTTGTGTTATTCCTGATCTGTCTTCTTGGCATGAATCCATTTTGGTCTGAGTGGATAATTTCATTTAATATTTTTTGACCCGTTCTGCAATTATTGCAGCAAATATTTTGTAATCAACATTTAGAAGTGAAATTGGTCTATAATTCTGGATCTCTGGGTTATCCATGCCTTCTTTTAATATTAGGGTAATATATGCTTCTGCCCAGGATTTTGGCATTTTGGCCTCCTCCAATGCTTCATTATATAGTTCTAATGTTAATATTTCCAAGGGTTCTTGTAGTGTTTTGTAAAACTCTGCTGGGAATCCATCAGGACCTGGTGTTTTATTATTTTTTTGCTTTTTGATTGCTTCTCTTAGTCCCCCTAAGGTTATTTTTCCATTCAGCCTCTCTCTTTTCTCTTCTGATATTGCAGCTAGCCCTTTGCCCTCTAGATATTGTTTTATGTCCTGTTCCGCTAAATCTTCCTGACTATATAAATTCTCAATTTTTTTTTCAATATCTTTTTTCTCTTTCATCTTGTATTGTAATCCCCCCTTTTCATCTCACAATTGTCGTATCATTTTCCTTTCTTTCTCTCTTTTTTAATTTATATGCCAACCATCTTCCAGATTTGTTAGCATATTCAAAAACATTTTGTTTTACCAATCTAAAATTCTGTGCCCTTTCTTCCTGTGCCTGCAAATTAATTTTATGTTTAGCTAACATTTTTTTCTTTCCTGATTTTATTATTCTGGGACTCTTTCTGTAAGATTGTTTCTAATTTTTTAAGTTCTTCCTGGAGGAGCATTTGTTGTTTCATCCTTTCCTTGTTTTTTCGGGCCCTATACCCTATCGTTAACCCTCTTATGTACACCTTCATAGTATCCCACAAATTCTGCAATGATGTATGTTCCTTTTTATTTTCTTTAAAGAACCATTCTAATTCCCTTTCTATCATCTGGACATAATTTTTATCTTTCAGCGTATTTTGATCTATCATCCATCTTTTCCTTTTTTTTCTGGCCTTTCCAGCTTATCATTAATGGGTTATGGTCTGCCCAGGTGTTTGTCATAATTTCTAATTGCTCTATATCTTTTCTGACCTCCGGGATCATCCACGCCATATCTATTCTGGACCATGAGTTATGGGAATTTGAGGTTGAGAAAAAGTTAAAATATTTGGAGGTCATATTGACAAAGACAAAACTATTTTAAAATAATTATGTGCCTCTCTAGAATGATATTTAAAAGGATTTATTAAGATAGGATAAACAGCATTTATCATTATTGGGTAGAATTTCTGTGATTAAGATGAATGTCTTACCAAAGATGCTTTTTTTGTTTCAGACTTTACCCATACTTACAACTGATACTCCATTTAAACAATGGCAGATGGATACTTCTAAGTTTATATGATAAGGGAAAAAAAAAATCAAGAATCCGATATACTACCAGATGTTAAGGAAAGAGTAGGTTTGGGTTTACCAGATTTGAAACTATATTTCCATGCTTTTTATTTGGTCTGGTCTGGCTAAAAGAATAGGTGAACCTCCAGAATAAGACACTACTTGATTTAGAAGATCATGAATTAAGATTTAGATGGCACGGTTACTTATGGCATGATAAAGTTAAAGTAAATGTTGATTTCAATAATCACTTTGTTAGATTTTAAGAGTTTGGAATAAATATAAAACACATTTTTCTACAAAGATGTCTCTTTTAGTGTCCCCCCACCTCCTGGAAGCCTTTTTCAGAAAAGAAATGGTGGTGAAGGATACGTCTGCTGTTGGTTTATATATTTACAATTAAAAGAAATTAGACAAAAAGAGTTATGGATTTGACTTTGTCTAGCATTTCACTGTATTTTTATAACAGTGGCATCAATATACTATTATGCTTCGTAAATATATAATTGGAAAGCATATTAAGACTTACCCAGGCAACCCTCCAGCTTCCATTACATTAGCAAGAGTCACATCATTTGACCAAACATCATACTGCCATTTTCGAAGACCCAGAACTCCACAAAGAACCCTTCCAGTATGCAAACCAACTCTCATATTGAGATCTACTTCAGTGGCTTCAGCTACTGATCTGAAATATAGAAAAATCAGAATATTATTTATCAAAAGATAATCCTTTTTATCTTTCCCTCATAAAATCAAAGGTTTAAAAACTTCAGTGTTCTTATTACAGATACTACTTGGGTTACAATGGCAATTGGGACCAGAATTTGCATTATTATTATTTTTTTATCCATTTTTTAAAATCACCTCCCACACTTCTCATCTTTATCTCTATCTTTATCTTTGTCTTTCTTATTCAGTCTAAACATTTCTTCCAGTACAAACTTATACTGCACTTCTCCTAAATGCTTGCTCATGTCTCAGTCTCATCAAAGATGTCTTCCTGTCTATCCAATTGTTAATTTATCTGTTTTATTTTCTTTGACCTTTCTATCTTAATCGGCTGATTTGTCAGTATTAATAAACTTTATCACTTTTCTCCAACTTAGGTGGTCCCAGTTGTGGGATTCATTTTTTTTTTACTACCGGTTCTGTGGGTTTGGCTTGATGGGCATGGCTGGGTGGTCAAGTGATTGAGTGGGTGTGGCCAACTTGATGTCACTCATGGCAGGACGATTTCTAGGTATCATTCTGAGCCCTTTTCCCCCCTCCCATCCTCTTGGGCTGATGAAATAAAAGCCCTTCTAAAGAATGCAACTGGCTGCCGAGTCTGCCTGATACATGCTGGCAAAAGGAAGCTAGGGGGAAAAAAAGAGAAGGGTCAATGGAGAGACAGACTTCACAAATGTTAAAATTAGAACATTTCAGAGTGCAGGCATACTACAGAAAATGTGAAAAATGTCACTCCTGCTTCACACATAATGATCTCCTTTAACAATCTGAAGTTTGAACTGGTTCCATGCTCTACATGAGTAGAATCTGAACTTGGTTTATTAGCTAATAGGGAGTTGATTCAATTGCTTTCACAACATGTAATATGAACATGGCCAAGTATCTCGCTTAGCCACTTGTTCTAGCATTTTCCACCAAAAGAGATTTTTGGAATAAATGAAAGCCCAGCCCACACTGACTGCATCATGTAATCCAAATATAAGGATTACTACTGTATACATGAAAGATTGTAGCTAGGTTGCCGTTACCTAGGTGGCTAAGCTTTGTGAGACAGAGCATAACCAGCTAAACTTATTTTACTTTATTGAAAAGTTACATGAACAGAATTTTGCAATCCTAAGAGTACATGTCTGATCATAAGCAGATATTCATTGTAGCACTATAGCACTTCCCATCATGTTCAGACTATATCTCAATTTGACTAATTAAAGGTATGAGTGATGCTATCTGTCCATTAACAGATTGAGATAAAGCCATGATTGTTATAGAGGCCCTGAAGCTGCAAGCACTCCATCCCGAGTCCTTGTGGAGATGGGGCGGTATATAAATATGATAAATAAATAAATCCCCATTCTCCCAGAAAAGCTTGGTATGAATATTGGACTTGTAAGGTTAGAAAGCAGATCATATAATGTTCTTATACTTACCTTTTGGGTTTTTTGGCTTCAACAAAAGCAAATAAAAAATAAAAAATAAAGCTGCTAACCTTATGTTCAGTGGATTATTAAACTGTAAGGAACATGAAATAGATCTGCTTTTCTTGTAATATAATTAGGAGAAATTACAGTAACAATATGATCCTTCATTCTTCAAATTCAAAAAATCAAATATTTCCATTCGTAAACTTATAAGATATGCTCCAATTCTCTATAACCTAAAAAAGTACTAAATAATTTTTTAATTACCAAATAATTTCCAATACATCAGATTTCTTATATTAAAATATTACAAAGTCTTTTTACATTCCTTCCTATAGTTAATTCACTTTTATTTAATAAAGAATCATAATAACTGGTTAGAAAGTAGTGTGCCACGAATGTCCAATTCAACAAATTATTCAGCTTATTATTTTGACATCTCTGATAAATGCTGTTGTCTGCCTCCATTCAGCTGTCTGCACCACGCTGGATCACGCTAGGGAGGTGATGAAAAATGTGATTGTATGTACTTATCAGCATGATGGAGAATCTTGCAGCTCACCGGTTCGGGCATTGGGAGCTTGGATTGACACTTGCTGCTGTGCTGCTCCAAGCCCTGTTTTGGCTGCAGCTACGTCCAATTTTCTTCCATGCTTGTACAAGGAAGCCAGGGAGCTTAGCGGCAGCATATTGCAATTTGCATGCCTTAACAAACCTACTAGTGGCCTGAGTACTCCTTTCCTCCCTGTGGAAATTTTTTTGGGGGGGTTGCACACATGGGGCACCGGGAAAATCAGTGCCTGGTGAGTACATATGGTCACTTTTTTCCTTCTCTCCTCACCTTCCAATCGTGATCCAGTTCAGTGCCAACAGCCGAAAGGAGGTGGAAAATGGGGAATTTCCATCTGCCTTTTTCAGCCCAGAAAATGTCCAAAAATGTCTCAAGCTACAGCCTCTTTGCTGGTATGAGCAGCCTCCAGCCTCTTTCCTGGCTGGAACTGATCCAACAGCAGGAGCTGAAGGCTGCTCATGCCAGCAAAGAGAGGTGGCTAGAGGCTTCTCACACCAAAATAAAGAGGCAGTGTCTGCAGGCATCTTGAAACAAGGGGGCAAGATGCGAGCTCGCGGAGAGCCAAGCAGCAATGGCTCAGCCTTGACTTGCCTTCCCATCTGCCACCAGAGAAAGGTAAGGTTGCAGGATGAAGAAAGAGGCAATTGTGGGAGAAGAAGCAGGGAGATTGAGTAAGGGCCAGCTGGGGCCTCTGAAGGAAGGGAATGGGGCAATGCATGGCAAAGGGCAAGTGGGTGGCATGCAGGAGGAGGCCCTGGGAAGGCTAGAGCCAGGGACTGGTGCATCCCATGACCCCAGGCAAAAGGAGAGGGGGCAACATGCAGGCAGAAGGATGGTGATTGGCAAGAGCCAGGCCCAAAATGTGGCTGAGCCTCGCCATGTCCACTCCAAGGCGCTCTTTTGGCTGAGCACCTTACCTTTGCAGGCAACCATTGTGAGCAGAACGGGCAAGGTGCAAATATCAGCTGGGCCACGTGGCTGGCCGCGATGAAGGCAGGAAAGCTGGAGGCACCATGTGGGATGGTAGGAGGTAGCTAGCCAGGTGGTGTGCCTGGGCTGGGCTGTGGGATGAGCGCTGATTCCGGCAACTGTGGCAACAAGGCACTAGCGGCATGGCTGGCAATCTGGCTGGCGGAGACAGTTGGTGGGGGCCTAATTAAGCCACTGCAATGTGCCTGGATGGACAGTCATTGGGAGACAGCTATCTAGGCTGTGACTTGCAAGATGAGGACTGATGGGAGGGGCAGAGCGGACTGGGCAGTGCCTACCAGCATTTTAACAGCCGGTTTGGCTGAAGTGGTGCGGACTGGTTGAATCCCACCACTGGGTGGACCTCATAATATTATTTAAAATGTAGATTAAAAAAGTGCCTAACTTCTATAAACCTCTAAACTTTCTATTATTTTTGTTTATTTTATTAAAATATATACATTCTAATATTTCCCCTATCTAATTTTAGTTCTGTCTCTATCAGCTTACCACAAGTTCCCTTAACATTTAAAAAGAATTATTTCTATCCATCGTCTCTTCTTTAGCGTTTCAATTTTTATCTATTTTTTACTCACCACCCACACTCCTCATCTTTCTATCTTTATTTATAAATTTCTTGTTCAATCTAAGAATTTCTCCCAGTACTAACTTATATTGACAGTTCACCCAAATGCCTGCTCATATCTCAGTCTGCTTGTCAAAGATGTCTTCCTGTCTCTCCAGTTGTTGATTTATCTGTTTTATTTTCTTTGATCTCCCTTCTTTTATCTGCTGGTTTGTCAGTCCTATTTTTTGCTCCAGTCCTTGATTTATTTGTTGATATTGCCACTTCATCTGTTCTTTCCACTCCTTTTGCTTGTTATTTGTCTGGTCTTCCTCATCATCAAGCTTTTGCTTCATTTGATGGTTTTTCTGATCCATGTTTTTTCTCTGTTCATTTTCCATATGCTGATTTAAGTAGTTCCTTTCATCCAATATTTCTATTGTTTCCACTGTTTAATGCATTAAACAGTAAAAATCACAATCTATTTCGAGGAAAGTTCAAAATTATACATTTCCAATCGTTAGTAGATGGCACATTCCTCTCAGATTTCCATAATGCCCTTTTCCCAGCAGATGTTAATTTCAGTCAAAGCCCATTTATTTTTCAGCGAAGTAATTTCTTTAAACAGGCCCATTCCAACATTTACTCCATATTTTAATAATCCAAGCTATTTTCCGAATTATTTAAACCAGCTCTATAATTCTGGACTTTTATTCTGGTTTCCCAGTGTTTCTTTTATAAAATGTTTTTCTTATTTCCACCTTTGGTAAGTGTAAAACAATAAACAGTTACAGGTCACAGCCCATCCACTGCAACTCAAATATTCCTTTCTTCCTCTGTAAGTTTCCAGAAGTCTAGGAATCACATTTCCTTTCATCAATATAGGCTGTCTCAGCTTACTTTTCATCACAGATCTCTGAAGTGCTTATTTTTGCTGCTTAAATTATTATCCTTTTGGACTCTCTTATCACAGATTTTTTTTTTGTTTTCTTTGGGGTCAAATTTGAAGTAAAGGGAGGATCATTTCACCCAGAGACAGTCATTCTTCAATTTACTTGCTCCTGCACTTTCTTAGGTAATTTGGCTGTCCCCAGTTTCATGGCAGCCATGATGTTGATTGCCACTGCTCCTCATCTTCGGATGAGCGGGATTTTCCAAGCAAGGGAGGAGAGAGGCACCCCCTTTACTTCACCAGCTCTCCAAGGTGTCTATGGCTCATTTTATGAAGGAGAGAGCCTGGAGCAGCCACAGATCTCACAGACCTCGCTTCCGATGCCACCAGAAGCATAGCCGGAAGTCCAGAATTTGTATTATTAAGTAATGCTTAGTCATAAATCCTAGGTCATGTCACTACATTGCTTAGTGATAACAATGATGCATTCTACATAACACTGTAATTCCAGGATTTCACAGATTGTATGAGAATATACTTAATCCAGGTGTATGGATGAAAACCCAAGAATAATATTGAAAATTGTATTGATAATTTATATTGATAACATTAATGACACTATATTATATCAAGTGATATATGCGGACATTATACAAATAATTTAGTATAAGATTAAATCTTTAAGCCTGTCAGTTTTGCTTGAAAAGATTAGAATTTTCTGCAGCCATGCCCTGTGGGATAGAGAAGAAATTTCATTGCACTAATTCAAAAAGATAAGCCATTCCCATTGTGTTTATATATTCTATGGTATAAGCAGTCCTTCAGTTAAAACCATAAGTGAGCCTAGCAATTACACTTTTAAGTTATCAAGGTCATAAAGCAGATAACCATGTGACCTGACTTGATTTTATGATCTTTTTATGATGGTCATTAAACAAATATGTTGGACATTAAATGAACCCATTGTTCGCTACAGGTCAATTCTTGATATAAACTGGAAGTAAATGCTTGTTTCTGGCAAAACCATTGTAAATTGTGGTCAAATAACCGCAGATGATGCAAATGGCTAAAAATGTAGGCTGGTTGTGAAGTCAGTTGTGAAATACAGTCACATGACTGGGGGGGCAGAGCAATATCAGAATTTTGAAACCAGGTCACTAAGCAACTGGTCATAAGTCAACGATTTCCCATATTAACAAGTTAGTTAAAAGTTAGTTTAAGAAAGGCAAGACCATGATAAATAAGATCACACAGCTCATTGTATCAGGTGTATTTACAGTAAAGTTATTCTAGAAAACAGCTGGTGGAAGCAGGATGGAGGTGGCACACTTGTCCCAAAGGTGCTTTTTAAAGAGGCATCTGGACTTTCTGCACCAGAAAGTCCAGTTGCCTCTTGAAAAAAAAAGCACCTTTGGGAACTTCCGGATGACATTATGGTGAGAACAGACACGAGGAACAGGTCTCCATGTTCCTGTGCTAAGTTCTCCCCATTGGTGAGCTCCAAAAGGAGCCAAAGCTGCCCTGTGGGAGTGGCAAAGCAAAGAAAGGCGCCCTGAGAGGTCGCGGAGAGTCGCAATTCTCTTGCTGAACCCAGGGCTTTCTTTTCCTCTCAGCCATGATGAGGAGAAGAGGCAGCCTAAAGATGCCACAAAGCTGGGACAGTCGAGGAACAGCTAAGAGTGTGCTGGAGTGGACTTGGTGAACAGTGTTTGGAACTGGGTGAGAGGATTCCTTTTTATTAAGTTTTAACTTAATCCCAAAAGAAAATACCCAGGAAAAGAGAGGCTCACAACTATTTGTAAAAGCAGCGATTAAACACATTGAGAAAAATTTCAGAATTGAAGGGGAAAGACTCAAGGGGAGAAAAGCAAAAAAAAAACACCTCTTAAAAATACAGAAAATTGGACTTTTAAATTGGGCAGGTGTTGTCTTGGACAGGCATTTTAAAATGCTGGAACTGTTTATCTAATTTTGTTTTACATTTTGAATCATGATTCAATTAAAAAACTGATTACATTGAAAGCTAAGCTAAAAGTGCCACCTGCTGATGAAAATAAAATATAACATATTTTTAAAACCCTGGAAATTTTTGACAATAATATGTTATATGCATCTACATGACTACTGGAGATATAAATAGAATAAGAAAGATATCATTAAAGCGATGATATCTTTATAATATGTTATATGCATCTACAATATGACTACTGGAGATTTAAATGTAAGAATAAGAAAGATATCATTAAAGTGACCCCTGAAAGTCATAATATAAGACTGAACTTACAAAGGGGATTTAAGGAGATTCTGAAAAGCTTCTGAGACTATCTAGAGGAACAGATCGATCAATTTTGGGATAAAAAGAATTATGAATATTGAATTTTCTGAGGAGTGACTTTAGGTTTGAATATACGATTTTTGGATTAGTGGACAAGAGAGGGACATAATAAAATGAGGTGTTCCACCCGGAGGAAATGAGTGGAATTTGGGAAGAAACAGCGTCAATGTTTAAAAGCAGCAAAGATATTTTGATAAGAAATCATAAGGGGATGAAGAACATGGCATAGACAAAAAAGTGGGAAATTTTATACAAAGGACAATGAATGATCAAGACGCCCAGGAAAAGGACGACCTAATTGGAAGAGCAGATGAAAATAAAACAGATAAACCAGAAAATAAAATGACAAGAAGGAGACAACAACAAAAATAATAATGACTGATGAAATAAACCAAGGGGAAAATATTTTAAGAGAGTTAAAAAATGAACTGGACATGTAGGAAGACATTTTTGAAAGAGAAATAGGGGCATGGGTAGATATTTTGAAAGCTAGACAATGGAAAAGGGCAGAGATGGGAGAAATGTTTAAAATGATCAGTCAGGATGTGGATGCAGATAGAGATAAAGACCCAATAGAGGACTATGGGAGGCAAGTTAAAAAACAAACAATTAAACCTTTAAAGTGGGCAAGAGATGATGGATAGAAAGGGATTAGTTTTAAATATAATAGCGGCATAACTAAAAGTTAGAATAGGGTAGAAATAAGAGAGAGAGGATTATTAGTATACACATTTTTATATAAGGTGAAAGTAATAACAATAACAAGAGGGAAGATCAGAAATTGAATGATGGTATTATTATGTATGTTTGAATAATATTGGCATTGGCATTGAAATATTAAATAATTAAATAATGAAAGACTATAATTTAATACAAACATATGTATTAACACTAGAACTACATAAGCTTGATAAATGTAACAAATATAATTAATATTATTATTTTTATTTGTACCAAAATGTATGACACCCAGGTGCCACACTGTTTATG
>JAEANM010004409.1:0-20857 GCA_017656035.1 Myanophis thanlyinensis
ATGTAGAGAGCATTGGCATAATCCAGACGGGAAGTCACCAGGGCAGAAGTGACCGTGCGAAGAGCGCCCCGATCCAGCAAGGGTCGCAACTGGGCTATCCTACGGACCTGATCAAAGGAATGGCAGGTACAATGACCTGTTCTGCTCCGATGGATTTTTTTCTTTAATCTGTTCATGTTGTGCAAATGTTTGTAAGATGAATTGACAATTGTTTTTTTTTATTTCTTTCATATTAAACCTTCTGATCATTCCTTGGAAGATTCAACTCCACCTACCTTTGTACAAATGATGAACATTAATGGCCAGTTCTTTGTTTTGCTTTTTATTTTTAAAAGCCTTGCTTTGGCTTGGGGAAAAAAAAATCACTGGGAGATCTAAAAGGTTGAAAGGTAATCCTTCCTATGAACAAAAAAATGGTGACAGTCACATGAATTTATTTCACATTCCAGCAATGTAATCTGTAGAAACTGTTTGAAGATTTGAATTCGCTAGGAGTTTGGTTAGATAATGTGCTTCTGAGCTTATAAAAAAATACTGGGTGATTAAGTAGCAGAAGGTACTGTTAAAAAGTATGTGGTGCTCTTAATATAATTGCCTTGCATGTGGAATGTGGCTTAGCTGAGCTATCAATGAATGCCAGCAGATATTCATTATAATGAAAGTAAAAGTTAGATTTAACTACATAACATAGGAAAGCTTATCTAAGCTATGTCTTAAGGAAATGGAACTATGAGAGAGGAATTGGAAATATTCTTGCTTCTTGGAACCAGGTTTAATTGACAATAGGCCAGGTTGATACAGGGCAGTGTTTGAAGATCCTTTCTGCTATATTTACCCTGGGATTCAAAATGGCTTACAGAAGCAAAGAAGTGATGGAAGCTCCAACAAAACCCTCCTTATTTGGAAGGCAACCAGGCGCAGGACAAAAATCTGTTGTGGAGTTAATATGGTTTCCTTTAGAAGTGTAAAGGTAAAGATTCCCCTCGCACATACGCGTTAGTCATTCCCAGCTCTACGGGGCAGTTCTCATCTCCGTTTCTAAGCTGAAGAGCCACCACTGTCTGATGACGATTCCGTGGTCATGTGGCCAGCATGACTAAATGCGAAAGGCACACAGAGCACTGTTAAGTTCCTACCAAGGTGGTCCCTATTTTTCTACTTGCATTTTTTACGTGCTTTCGAACTGCTAGGTTGGCACTTGATACTCCTCAGGCTTTGCAGTCTAATCTGCCTTGGGTACCTTTCTGTTGCTTTCTGAGGCAGGCTGTTGTTCCACAGGATCCTCTGAAGTAAGCTCTTTCTCCTCAGAGTCAGAACTGGCCATGACAAGAGAAGACCCTTCTCCATTGCCTTGATCACTGGAGTAATGTCCTGCAGGAAGAAGCTCTCCCTTCCAGATCTCATTGAATAGGGAGATACCTCTAGGAGTAGATGGTCCCCCAAATGCCCAGATCTTCACCCAAGTAAGGTTTTAAACATGAGCACCAATACCATGAATTGCCCTGGAAACCAAGCAGTAGTCAATGGAGCTCTGAAAATAGGACATCTTGGATGTGGAACAATTTTAGATTTGCTGAATCCAGTCTTAGGATCTGCTCCAGCATACCTATGATATTCTTTCTTTTAACCCCACAGGAGATCATTGAAATAGGTTGGATTGAGTGGGACTCATTCAAGTTATCCAGTAACTGTCTCAATCCAACATTTTATCCACTGTGTTGGTTGAATTCATTCTCCTGATTTCTGGAGGCAACAGACTCATGTACCCTCTCTGCAGTTGGAGTTTCAAATTTGGGAAGTAAATTAAATTCCTTTCTGAATGACTTCTCTAGGCCTACAGATTAAACCTCATCATCTAAGTAACTTCAGATTTATCCATCTTGCTGGTATTAGAAACCTAGATGTGCGTTCTTTGTGAAGGTTTATTAACAGTCATGCTCATTCTCATATAGATTATAGACCTCTTATTAATTCCCACGCAATAACTTCTTTGTGAAAACCCAGTCTGGTAAATCATATTGGGGATGATTAATTCAGCAAGCAAAAGAGCTTAAACATACCAGAATGAATCTTGAAAGTCATTGCGGGTTGATGTTGGAGCAGCTTTTTAATGAAGGTATTAGGTAAATAAGTATCAGATGCAGTTCTACCAACCCTGATGGCATCATATTGCTGTTTTAATTAGGGACCTAGCATTTGTTTTAGCAAACATTTGCAAAAAGAAGTTTTCACAGCCTTAACTCCTCTTCCTGCCCTCGCAAAAGAGATTTGACTTTCATCCTGTTTATTTTATTTTTAGGTCTGTTTTTCTAGTCCTACAGCATTTACTGGGCATAGATGTGTGTTTATGTCTCTGGGTATTAAAAAAAATCATTGACCATCCAGACTAGGAATTTAGTAATTGGGGTCCAACCCTGTCCATCCCTGTAAACTATAATGTGAGGAATGATAGTGTTATTATTTATTAACTTTAGATGCTACCTGTTTTACTGTCAAGTGACTTTAGCTGGCTTAAATGATGTATATTTTATGCTCAACCCTAATCTACCTTTCAAAGTAGTCCTCAATGTACAGCCACTCAGCTAGGGACCATTCAAAGTTTCAACAGCACTGAAAAAAATGACTTATAGTGATCCTTGTAGTCTCAGCATCCCCACAATCACACAATCCAAATTTGGCTATTTGGCAACCGGCTTGTATTTACGGTGGTTGCAGCATCCCAGGGTCACTTGAGCCAACCTTGGTAACCTTCCAAGCCAGCTTCCAACAAGCAAAGTCCATGGGAGAAGCCAGATTCACTTAACAACTGCATGAATCACTTAACAACCGCAATGATTTGCTTAACAACCATGGGGGGAAAAAGGTTGCAAAATTTGGCATGACTCGCTTAAGAACAGAAATTGTGTTGTTGATTACTTGTAGTTCAATTACATGTTTTGGCCCAAAAGTCTAGGGAGAAAAGAGGTTAGTGGTAATGATTTTCACAGACACAAGGCCCTCTCTGAAAATGATTTCTGAGAACTTCTTGGTTGGGCCCTATGGCAGAGTACATACAATTGATTGTTCTACAATGGCATGGTTTAAAACTATAGTAAAACAATGGCTTCCGTTTGCTCATGAATGGACTACAAATCCTATTTCTGAGGGCCCTTGGTGCTCTCTAAGCATGCTTTTCTTGCAGATGTTTCATTACCCAAACTTGGTAACATCACTAGCACTGATGATGTTACCTAGTTTGGGTAATGAAACGTCATATCAACCCTGAGCTATAAATATACTCCTTTATTAATCCCTATTTCAATTATTGGAAGAAATGTCCATCTGGGTTCAGTTCCAAGCGGGGATAAAGATACTGGAAACATGGAGGCTACTTGGAAAGATGGTTTATTGGTGAACAGGTCCACATGGTTTGTGGTCCTGGGCAGAAAGGCACACGGGTGAGAGAGAGGGATGGATTTATTCCCTCTCTTGGGTTATGACCTTGCTTCCTGTTCATGTGGCAAGGACAAGTATCCAGATTGGTTCTAGGCTCCCATGTGGTCATGGGTCATGATTCAAATTTGGTTGAAACTTTTAGGCTTTGTGCCATGTGGTGAGTTGGGTAATCCCATCATGTCCCGAGGGTGAAGGTCTTTTGTGTTGTAGATAAGCTGGCTCAGTCTTTTGTCTTGTAGACAGTTTGGCACCAAAATAGCAGCTGCAGAGTGGGGGGTGGGGTGGGGGGGTAGGGTGTTAAGGCTCTGAGTTTGTCTTCAGAAACATGTTTCTCCTTTAGGGAAAATATAATTTTCTGCCTTTTTAGTATTTCCTAGAATATTTCATTCTTCTAGGAGAGGGGTGGGTGCTAAGTTCTTACACTATCATTCTATGGTTATTCAGGTAAGTATTTCTCTCTTAACTGGATTTAAATTACATACATTTTGGGGTGGATTGCTGCCTTGAAATCTAGTCAGAGTTCCAAAGACTGTGCTCCGAAAAGATAAGATTGGGAAGAAAACCAAGTTTTAAATATGATAAAAATACCATCAGCTTTTCTAGAATTGATATGATAAGCCCCTCTACTCCCTTTTTGTATAATAACTTCTCTTTTTGTTGCATTACAATTTTCAATTTTGTGTGGAAAAGGTCTGCGGCCTGTGTTCTGGATTTTGAGTAGTTTCACATAGCCTGGATCCATAGATTAAGTATCTCTGATTCTGTTTTATTTTTAAAAAATTTATTCTCTCCCTCAAGGCTACTCACATATATAAAAACCTCTAAAACAGATGATAAGAGGCAATAATTAAAACAGAATAATTTAAGTAGAAGGAGTTCAAACAACTGACCCCATGCCAGGTGTTATACCACCTCCAGATGATCACAGAAATATTTTTTTTTTCATTTTTAGACAAAGGATCTTTAACTATTGCTGTTCTCCTGTGGACAATTAGCAGAAGCAGATCTTAATAGAGGCCTTGTATCATCTTTTATGGGCATGCCAACTTATGTGCAATTAAGTTTAGATTGTATAATAAAATGCAGTGACATTTTAGCCTGGAGTTTATGTCCCAGGAAGAAGTTCTGAACGTTATTTTCAGAAGACTTTGTGGTGGGACCACAAAAGAGAAATCTTTGTACTCCAGCCTTAACAGGTAAAGAGACAGGCAGGCAGACAAGCAAGCAGGAAGACTGGCTGGTTAATATGTAGGGATTAAGCAGAACATATTAACCAGCCAGTCTGCCTACTTGCTTGTCTGCCTGCCTGTCTCATTTGTTTCAACAGGCCGGTCTGGCCTAGCATTAATCTTGGGGTTGTGATTGGGTTGTTTTTTTTTTAAATTTAATTTTAAATTTTTATAATTTTATAATTTTAATCAACCACTTAATTTTATTTTTTAATCTGTTTTTTAATTGTTGTTGATTCATTGCCTTGTTTTTTAGATGGTTGTACACCGCCCCGAGTCCCTTCTCGGGAGAGAGGCGGTTTAAAAAATTGAATAAATAAATAAACTGTAGGATTTCATGTTATTTCATGTTTCTCCCCCCCCCACCTCTTTCCGCTTTCTGCTCTAAAGCAGGAAGAGAAACAAAAGTTCAAGGATTTCTCCCCTCAGTCTGAATGGCCAGGTGAAAGCTAAACATTTTATTTAAACATCTTCGAACAGAAGAAGGAGAAAATTCTGAAGAAGCTGTCAGATGGGGATGGAGAGAAGCCAAAGCTTAGGTAAATAAAATTGTTTGCTTTCCTTTTAAACAGTGATATTCCAGACAAGAGTTCATTTTCAAAAGAAGTTCTGGCTCCTCCTTTTTTTTTTTAATGAAACGGCGGAGCAAAATTCACTTTAAAGAATCATCTTAAGAGACATTCAGCATTCTTCTACTTTAAGACCAGATAAACTGAGGTCAACAAAGTTTCCAAAACCTCATTATTATTCTTTTAAAGCGTCAAAAGTCTTGGAGGTGAAACAACCATAAAATATACCAGCGTTATGCTCTTGATTTTTAGCATAGCTAGGGGCATTTTGGGGTGAGGGCGGTAAAACAGTCAAGATGGCAGCCATGGCCATGGCGATCAATGCTCCATCCCTTTTTACATTTGTGGAACCATGGAATCATGGTTGCCATTGTTTCTGACCCCTCATTGTGGATGACTTTACAGCTAGCAAAGCAACAGTCTGCTAAAGAATGCCCAGTAGACCGATTCAGACCTTCCTTTGTAAGTAACATGACTTCAAAAAGTGCAGCAACATTCATCGTACCTCCTACCCTTCAACTCTTGCATTGGAGAGTTCAGTATCTTATTTTCTGTGTTTCTTTATTTACCTCTTTTGATATTTTGCCTTGTATTCAGAAACACAAAGCTGTAAGCACAGTGCTCCTTCCTCCTGTTCCCCCCCCCTGCCCAGAGGTGAAATTCAGCTGGTTCTAGCTGGTTTGGCAGAACTGGTAGTAAAGGTTTGAAATTGGCTCCACCCACCCACCAGAGCCCCGCCCACCTGCCCGAGCCCCTATTCTTACTTATACGTGCTCTGTTTTTTTTTACTTACCTAAATCAGCTGTTTTGAGTGTCTGCAGAGCCTTTTTTGATGATCTCTGCTGCCTCTGGAGCCTCTGAAAGACGTTTAAAGCGCCGCACTGCAATGCAATTGGCGTGCATGTACATGCACTGAACCGGTAGGAAAATTGGTCAGATTTTGCCCCTGCCCCCGCCCCCATATCAAGAATTTTGTGAGATATTTTAGGCTGGGACAGAACGATCCACCTGGTGACCTTCTGTGACTGAGCATGAATCAGCCTTTCCTGCTAGTTCGCTATCTTCACTATTCTATCTTCTTGCGAATGAAGGCAAATATATGTGTCCCAGGATAATGTTGCAGGATCCAATCTGTGTTCTTCACTGGGACTAAAGTTGTTTTTTTTTCTTCCAAGCTTTTGGAATTGTACTGAAGCCCATCCTCAGGGAACTTCTCTCTCTTCAGAATGTGTGCACTGAGTTGTTCTATACACTGTGTTTATATGCTGACTGGTTGTGTGTTGATTAGGGCATTGATGGCTGGCTATTAAGTCATTAATTGTTATTTCCTTGTGCTGCCACATCCTTGGCTCCTAAGTTTCTGATAAACTGATGGTAAATCAGCTCTCCTATTGATTGACAAAGGGTCTATTTCCAAGGCTTCAATCATTTCTCTAGCTATTTTTGTCCCTGATCGGCCAACAATCACAGTAGCTGCAAAACTGAATGCATGCCATTGTTTATTGCAATGTAAAGGTTCCAAAAAGTTTGGGTGTCCTTGTTTAACTGTTCACTCATGTTCTTGTAATCTGCTGGTTAGCTTCTTGTAATCCTATATAGTCACAGGAGCAATCCATTACATTCAAAGTTTCTCCCATCACTAAACAATCTTTGTAGTTCATGATTATTTTGAATGCATATCCATTCCACCTTCTGTTTGAATTATTTTGCTTCCGTTATTTCAGTGTTAGAAGAAATCTCCTTGGTTCATTCCCCAGCTGGGAAACAGTCACCAACACTGAGAAGGAATAGACATGGAAGCGAGCTGCCAGAAAGTGGATTCATTTAATTCAGGAAGGCAAGAAGAAGTAGTGACACAGCTCAAGTGTTCCTGGCTAGCAAGCAATTTTTGATTGTAAGTTTGTGGTTTTTTGTATACCTATTATACCTCCCAGGACCTTTGACTTTCCTATCCTGGAGATTAATCCTGTCAGGGGGCAGGAAAAAGGGAGTTCTGGTTTTGCCTTGGTGAATTATTTTTAGTTTGGCCTTAAGTATTTTCCAGAGCTGCTTTGTGGTTTAGGCTTTATTATTTCTAGTAATAGTTGTTAATGGTTTTTGGCAGCACACCCAGACTTTGAGAGCTTGCTTTCAGTTTGCCTCTGGGTTTCTCTCTTTTAAAGGGGAAGGGCTACTTTTGGTTTTACACTGGCTTAGTAGTTCCTGGCACTTTTCTTTTTGGGGTGATCTTCCCACAGCAGCTAATTGATTTGTTGTAGAGGTTTTTAGGAAGAAACCTATCATCATCCTGCTCTAATCTGGGACCTAGAAGTGGAGATTCCCATTGACACAAATAAGTGCATCCAGTATGGATATATGCATATCCAATATGGATCGAGACTGTTTAAGTTTGCAGAGAGAATTTTAATGTTCACCTGGGAATATTCTGCTATAGCTGCAAAAATTCAGTTTCCATTAAGAGAACAAATAATAATAAAAAAAGAAAGATGCATTTCATCCTTTTGATTGCCCTGGCATCCTGCTGGTAAGGCCTTTTTTTAAAAAAATATTATTATTTTCAATATGTATTTACAGTATTATTTTTAACTGAGGAAGGTCCTTTGATAGAGAAGTGACTTAAATGATCAAAATGAGCATAACTGCAAAAGGATATCGTAAGCTCTGAGTGCAGTGAAGAACGGCTTGAGGATTTTGTTGTTTATATTCTACAGATGACAAAGCATTTATTCTAAACTGTTATAGTCTGTTATAACTTTTTTTAAAAAATAGGAATGCACATGTATGCATAGACATGCTCGCACACTTATCAGATCACATTATACAGTACATTCCTTGAAAAGATGAGTGAATTCTAAAAAGCAATGGATATAAACAGCCTTTCTCTGTTTCATCCTCATGCAATATTTACAGTATTCAGCAGAGAGAAGAAGGCAGATAAACAGGAGCTGAGCTTCTGTGGGATACAGTAATTACTCTGGGTTTCAGCAAAATCCTTTCAAAGGCCTTCAGGTAAACATTAGCTTGAATGGCAGCAGGGTGTCATGTTTTAAGAGAAGCTTGATTTACATTAGACCTAATGGCTCAACTGGGAATTTGCATAGACAATTATGCACTTCCTGGGATGTTGACTTAGGTGGAGTCCAACCATTGATCCAGCCATTCTAGCTTAGTTTTATTAATAATGGTCACGGCTCTCCACAGGTTCAGGCAGAGATCTGTTTCCCCTCTTCATGAAATTGATCTCCTGAAGAGAAAGCGTGTGTTCAAACTCTGAGCTGGTATGGCCTTTGTGGATATTTTCCTCACAAGCATGAATCCTCCTAGGGCAGGGCTCTCCAAACTTGCAACTTTAAGACTTGTGGACTTCAACTTCCAGAAATCTGCAGCCAACACAGCTGGCTGAGGAATTCTGGGAATTGAAGTCCACAAGTCTTCAAGTTGCCAAGTGATCTACCCCTGATCTTAAGGTAATGTATTTTTGTAATTTAGCTTTATTTCCCTTGAGGGAAGTACACCCCAAAAGGACAGTGCCAGGAACCCCTAAAACTGTGCAGAAAAAAACCCAGGGTTTTTTTTCCTTAAAGAGAATAAAACCCTGAGGCAAGTGCTCTGGAGATAATTGCAAGTCTTAGGCAGATGCCAAAAGCTATTATTAGAAATAACAAAGCAGATCTTGAAATATTTAAGGAATTAGGCTAAAAATAACTAACCAAGGCAAAATCAAAACTCCCTTTTTCCTGCCCCCACAGGATTAATCCCCAGGATAGAAAAGTCAAAGGTCCTGGGACAGGATTAACCCATTAAGGCAGAAAGACAGGGCAATCACTTTAACTAGAGGCACACAAATAACCCCATCAAACTTCAAAGGAAAATCAAGTTTAAGAAGGCATGGACTTGCTTTCCTCAATCTGCTGGCAAGCCAGGAACACTAGAGCTATGTCACTTTTTGTTTCTTGCCTTCCTACATTAAAATAATTCTACTTTCTGGCAGCTGGCTTCTGCATCCATCTCTTCTCAGCATCTGTGGTGTGTCCCAGCTGGAAACTAACCAGGGAAATTTCTTACAACAGCCTGTTAGTAGATTAGAACTTCAGATAAACTCATCCATTTCAATAAAATCCTGTACGTTTTGATTCCAAGACCAATTATTTTCATTTTCTGTTTTTTTTTTAAATAGTGCCATTCCCCCTTTGGATTATTGCTGTAAACCCCGGTGTATATCAGGCTGCCCTTGAAGAACACGTGGAAGCTATAACTGGTATAGAATGCAACTGTGCACACAATCCTGTCATTTTTAGGTTCACCCACACACAGGGAAGTTGTGTGAACTGCACTTCACAGTTGACTTCCAGGTGCAATTCAAGGTGCTGTTATCATGTTTAAAGCCCTACATGGATCATAGTCTGGTTATCAATCAATCAATCAACCAATCAACCAATCAGAATAGAGCTGGAAGGGACCTTCAGGTCTTTTAGTCCAACCCCTTGCTCAGTGGTGGGCTGCAACCAGTTTAACAACCGGTTTGGTGAGTGTGCACTTTGGGAATATAGCACCGGATAGGGCGGGGACAGGTGGGTGGGGCCAACTGGTTGTTGCAACTACTGGTTCGATAGAACTGGTGCAACCAGGCAGCATCCCACCCCTGCCCCTGCTCCAGCAGATCTTATACTATTTCAGACAAGTGACTGTCCAGACGCGTCTTAAAAACATCCAGTGATGAAGAACCCACAACTTCTGAAGGCAAGCTGTTCCACTGGTTAACTGTCCCCACTTTAGGAAGTTTCTCCTTAATTCTAGGTTCTTCTTTTGTTGATTTGTTTCCATCCATTATTTCTTGTCCTGCCCTCTGGTGCTTTAGAAAATAAGTTGACCACCTCCTCTTTGTGGCAGTCCTGCAAATACTGCTATCATGTCACCCTTAGTCCTTCTTTTCTCTAAACTAGCAGGACTATCTGTTCCTGGGGATATCAACCCACCCTCCCAGTTTGACTTCCCTGTCCTCCACTGTCCCTCAGAGTTTGCCCAAATTCATGTTCATTGTGTTGATGACACCATCTAGCCATCTCATCCTCTGCCGTGACCTTCTTCTCTTGCTTTCAATTTTTCACATCGGGGTCTTTTCCAATGAGTCCTCTCTTCCCATTAGGTGGCCAAAGAGTTTGTGCTTCATCTTCAGTATCTGGCTTTCCAAAGAACAGTCAGGGTTGATTTTCTTTAGGAAAATAAATAAGCGTACACTATTTAATTGAACTCTAATTCCAGATGACCTATCTTAATATTCAGGTCAGCAAGAAGGCCTTTGAAAAGTATTCTCACTTTGTAAGTTCTATTGATGTGGCACGAGGGTGAAAACCTCTGAAGGAATGATCATAAATGTAAAGCTGATGGCCACAACCTGTGACCGAAGCGCCACCTTTTAAAAAATTTGTAACGGACATAAAAACGGGTGCAGCTTTAGTTGTACTATTGGGGCTGCCGTCTTGGTTTTCTATACACTGTGACTATCTAGACCTGTGATGGCGAACCTATGGCACGCGGAGCCATCTTGCTGGGCACACAAGCTGTCGGCCAACTTACCTCCAGCTAAGCATGCCTATATGATTGAACATGCACACAGGTGTGATTGCAGAGACCCAGCTGGTCTTTGGGTGTCCACGGTGCATGTATGTGATTGCAGCAGGAAATCCAGCTGGTCTTTGGAGTTCTCCTGCACATGCACATGTGATTGCTCATGTAAGCCTGAGTGTCTGTGCACAGCATGCGTGCACTGCATGCGCAAAAGCTGCATGCATGCGCAAATGGTGCCATTGCACATGAAGCTCATGTAGAGGAGCCATGTGCAAGTGCGGCTGGCACATGTAAAGCATATACTTTTTGGCACTCGGTAAGTAAAAGGTTCGCCACCACTGATCTAGACATTCTATACCCTCATGTCCTTCCCAGGCTATCAGGTGCCTTTTCTCAGCTGTTGTCTTTGGCCTTCTCATTTTCCATTTCAGGCCAGAAATCTGACCTTCCTCTTTAGCCAGATCTTTTCAGCTCAAGTTATACCAGTGATGAATATAAGTCTTTCATGCTATTCTGAATGGTTAGATTTTCCTTTTCACGGTTAACCTTCAGTGCCCTCAGAGCGGAAAGGAAGCATATAACTGACAAAAATAAATACACTTTGAAGCCAAGACACAGCAAACTACCCTTCAAGACCCAGAAGAGCAGTCCTCCCCCACCTCCTCTCTCTGTCTCCAAATGTCCACCCGTCACATTAGAAGTAGGACAAATATATTATGTGCTAGAAAAGGAAAGCCAAAATGATAGAAAAACAATAAACCTTTCTTCAGGGTGGAAACAGTTTGCACTGAAAATGTTCCTGGACAGAAAAGGGTGGCTTGCATGCTGCTTTTTTTTTTTTTTTTTGGGGGGGGGGCTTTTTGTTGATTTAATGGGGGCTTTTTTGCACACCTTTGTGATGACTCACTCAGATGCTTCCCCAAATAGATGGTAGAATTCTTTATTGGCCTAGTGTGATTGGACTCACAAGGACACACAAGGAATTTGTCTTTGGTGCATAGGCTCTCAGTGTACATAAAAGGAAATGGTACATACGTTAGGAATCATAAGATACAACACTTAATGATAGTCATGGGGTACAAATAAGCAGTCAACTAGGAAACAGTCATCAGTATAAATCATAAGGATAAAAGCAACTAGTTATAGTCATAGTGGGAGGGGATGAGTGATGGAACGATGAGAAGAATAATAGTAATGCAGAATTAGCAAATAGTTTGACAGTGTTGAAGGAATTGTTTAGCAGAGTGATGGCATTCAGGAAAAAGCTGTTCTTCTATCTAGTTGTCCTGGTGTGCAGTGCTCTATAGCATTCTTTATTATTCTATATAATTTTTATTGGCCAAGTGTGATTGGACACACAAGGAATTTGTCTTTAGTGTATATGCTCTCAGTGTACATAAAAGGAAATGGTACATACGTCAGGAATCATAAGATACAACACTTAATGATAGCCATAGGGTACAAATTAGCAATCAACTATGAAACAAAAATCAGTATAAATCGTAAGGATAAAAGCAACAAGTATAGTCATAGTAGAAAGGAAGGGTGATGGAACGATGAGAAGAATAATAGTAATGCAGACTTAGTAAATAGTTTGACAGTGTTGAAGGAATTATTTGTTTAGCAGAGTGATGGCATTCAGGAAAAAGCTGTTCTTCTGTCTAGTTGTCCTGGTGTGCAGTGCTCTATAGCATTCTTTATTATTCTATAGAATTCTTTAGCAACGTTTTGAGGGTAGGAGTTGAAACAATTTATGTACAGGATATGAGTGGTCTGTAAATATTTTCCCAGATGCCTCTCTGGATGCCAGCAGACAGACAAAGATGATGCTGGGAACAATATGTTCATTTCCTAGTTGTGTGTTTCCTGGTTATTGTTATTCCTGCCTTGTTTTGGATTGACACAGTGTCTTGACTTTGGATCATGCGTTGTGAACTCTGGACTTTTCTTGCCTTGCGAATCCTCTTGTGTTGTGGATTTAATTTTGCCTGGTGGATTTGTCTTGTTTGGGAAACTTCCAAGTATCTCGTGGACGCATTGGGCGTTGCTCTAAGACAGTTCTGGGTTTTGGGTGAAGGTAATTTCTGGGGAATATCAATAAACCCATTAATTAAACCACTGTTACATGTGCATGTGAGTGAGCAGGACAGCACAACCTCCATGAAAAGGAATGAACGTCTGGAAATGCAGCTATACATTCAGCATGCACACCCACTTTTTGTACTTGTCAGATAGTGTTTATCTCAGCACAGATTATCTGTTATAATCTTGCAAACCTCAATATGCATATTGCTAACTACCCAAGGAGTCTTCCTTGTTGTGGTTGCATATGTTTATTTCTAATCGTGTGTGTGTAAATATTAATTTCATGCAGTTTTCAATAACAGTAAAACAATAGAAACATACGCCTAAATTCTAGTAAAAAATAATTCATGGTTCACAATACAATGCCCACATATGGCGCCTGATTTCGATAGCATGGGATCCATCCATCTTTCATGTCCTAGACATTGTTGCAAATTGTACCAGCTTAATGTGCTTTCCAAATGACTGCAAAAACGAGTGCTAATATCACATCTGGGATGAAGCTACCACGAATAAACATTGCACATACCTTCCACAAAGTCACCTCATTTGAGAATTTAATGTGGAAGGTTCAGGCAATGTTTGCCCATGGTAGAAATTTACAAGAATACCTGAGAATAACTGAACATTTCTGTTTGAAGAAGATGGACTTGGAGATACGTGGGGGACCAAATCAAATATGTCTTTGTGGATGAAAAAGGCCATTTTGGATTAATTCTAGAAGCCATATAGCAGTGTTGCTTTTTACCTGCCAAAAAGTAGGCCATTACAGCCCCCATTTGCTATTTCCAAATTGCCTTCAGAAGCAAAGCCATGCGAAGTACATTGAAGTCAGAAAACTAGTAGAAGATAAGGTCATGGATTATCACCCTCAATAATTTTTTAGCCCAGTCTATCTGACAAACAATCTTTTGTTTCAAAGTTTTTATTCCAGTTTCCAAACTTTAACTCACAATTTACATGTTTCTTTTTCCAAACAATCTTGAGCTCCTTAGCTATGAAATATAAATGCTGAACAGTAAATATATTGCCACTTCGAAACATTTGTCTGAGATGAACAGCTATAGAAATTGAATGAGTGAATGAATGAATGGATACATTAAAAAAAAGCTTTACACTTTATATTTTTGGTCAAGTTGGACAAGAATCAATAGAATCCAATAGCAGCCTGACCTCGATAACCTTTGGTTCAAGATGTATGAAGACAGGCAGACCATAATTAGTAGAGGAGCCTGAATGAATTCTGCCATCTTCAATGAAATGCATTTTCAATATATATCCAAGAAAGGATCTCTTGTCCTAGTACAGATGGAGCTGGCCTAGAAGATATGTGGCAGCCATTGGTAAAACATGAAATTAGCCTGGGAAAACAAGACTATTTAATTTGTTTGTTTGTTAAATTTATGAGTAGCCTATCTCACTGTGGGGCTACTCTAGGTGGCTTACAATAATATAAAGAAAAAAAATATGACAGGGGTGTAAATAGAAGTAAAAGAATAGAATAATAAAATGAACAATTACAGAGAAGAAATACATCAGTATGATAACCAAGCAGTGTGGAACTCCCACATTTGATCTCCAGGCCAACCAGCAGAGTCAGGTCTTCAGGCTCTTGCAAGAAGTTCATATAGTGTGGTACATGTAGTCTTTAAAGTCAAATGTTTGAGTCACGGTGGTGCAGTGGTTAGAGGGCAGGCACTTCTGCTGACTGCCACCTGACTGCAGTTTGGCAGTTCAAATCTCACCAGGCTCAAGGTTGACTCAGCCTTCCATCCTTCTGAGGTGGATAAAACGAGGTGCCAAAATTGTTGGGGCAATATGCTGACTCTGTAAACTGCTTAGAGAGGGCTGTAAAGCACTGTAAAGTGGTATATAAGTCCAAGTGCTATTGCTATTGCTAAACAGTTTGCTGAGTTAATCCATTTTTTAAATTTACACATTACATTTGATCAAGTAATCAAACAGATTGCATTTACACAACATGTTGAAAACAAACTAGGCGCCTAATCCTCTTTAGCATTATCAAAAGTCAGTTGTATGTGCCAGATCTTTACCTGACCTGGCATAGTCTGTGAACGTAGCCCCCAAAGCCAGCATCTTAATGCTTTATGAGAGGAAGTGGTTTAGGATTTCTTGATTCATTGAAAATATTTGCTTTTAGATTTTTGGTTTATTCTATCCAAAAGAGTACTTATTCTTGATTACAGCTGTAGTGCAAATTCTTCAGATTGGTAGCCTTCCATTCTCATGTTGGGTTCCTAGTGAGGGAGTTTAGTTCTGCAATTAGGGAAATGTGTGATATTTAATAAATAAAAAGAGCAAAACCCAGTTAAAAAATCCACATGAAGTTTTTTTTTTTTTTTTTTTAGAAGGAAAACCTGCTTATTCATTTCCCTGGACAGATGCAGTCAGGTGGTCAAACTCTATGTATGAGAACGATACTATGAAAAAGAATGGCCACAGAGACTTATATGCTGGGGCATTCAGTGTGCAAATTGGAGTGATGTACCCATCAGTGGATTGAAACATTTTTTTGTATTGAGTTTGGATGCCAGGGGGCATCAAATAAAAAGGGGACAATATTCTGTTTAAT
Source organism: Myanophis thanlyinensis (assembly GCA_017656035.1). Taxonomy (NCBI): domain Eukaryota; kingdom Metazoa; phylum Chordata; class Lepidosauria; order Squamata; family Homalopsidae; genus Myanophis; species Myanophis thanlyinensis. Next base: position 15,480 of record JAEANM010004409.1, read on the forward strand.
CTACATCCGGGAAAAAAAAATGAACAAGGTAATATTTTACTGCAGCAGTAAATTAGGCCTGGTGCTTATTTTGTTTTTTGCTACTGTATTTTATATTCCCCATTCTTTGCAAATATGCAGCGATCAAGAAAAAACGACTGATAGAATGTTCCTGCTTAATATTTTTCATACGACACGTTACACTTTTCAGTGCGCTGAAATCAAATTGCTTCCCTTTCATGATTTCTCCCTTATTGGTTATTATGGGAGGGAGAATTTGAAAATGAAGGGGCTTACAGCTGGAGGCTTCACATTAACCTTTAATATTTATGATGCAGAAAGGGCAAAGTGCACAAAACTTTCTACAGATTGAGTTCGCATCAAATGCAAGGAACGCAGCTGGGCCCTGCACCGAGCGTGTGATTTTACATACGACATATTTATATTTGCAAACATAAAATTAAAGTTAATTGTGCCACTGTGTTATAGCTTTCTTGAAAATGACACGGCTTTTCTGGCTGTGTTACATTTCAGCTTCTGATGCTGGACCTCTGAGATACCTGGAGTTGGGCTGATTCATGGAACATAAAATAACAAAGTTGGAAGGGACATTGGAGGTCTTCTAGTCAAACCCCCTGGTCAAGAAGGTTACCCTATATCAGAAGTGAAATTCAGCAGGTTCTAGCGAAGGTAGTAAATTTTCTAAGCAGTTCAGAGAACCGGTTGTTAGATGAAATCTCCTTTTGTTTTCTTCCACTTTACAGGGTTAATCCTGTAAGGAAGACAGGAAAGAAACATCCTGGTGTTGTTTGTAACCTAATCTTTATTGCCCTGCTTACAGAAACTGCCCACCCAGTCATATGATCCCCTCAGGCACAACCACCAAGCCAGGCCCACAGAACCGGTAGTAAAAAAAATTGAATTCCACCACTGCCCTATATCATTTCAGACAAATGGTTGTCAGTCTCTTTTTGAAAGCCTTCAGCTATTCCATTATGTTTCTTGACTTGCCTCTTATATTAGTCTCTAGTAGATTTCATAGCCACCTTTAATGGCAACTTAGACTTAATTCTTCAAGATACTTCTGTTAAAAATGTAGATCATATTGATGTTACTTACTCGCATAACAATGTTCCGTAAACTGGTGCCTTAGATGAGTTATTAATCTTTTCCTCTTCCTCTCTCCTGTCTCCCTTCCCCATAGTTGCACATGGACATGGGGCCAGCAATGTTAAAATGGCAGGTGCTTCTGGATAATCAAAGGATTTTTCTTACATTTCTGCAATACACATATTAAAAAGGGCAGCATTTGCTCATACGGTTATGTCATTCATTTTCAGTGCCCTTCTCCCACCTTTAGATGCTCCTGGTTGCAATTATGTGAAAGAGCATCTGGTTGTAAAACTGTTGTTCTCACATCATTTTTGAAGTTTTCACTGGGAATTGGTATGCATCGATGGCCACAATCTTCTCCCAGTAGCATCAGCTCAAATATTGAACATGACTCATCAAATATTGTGTTGGTTGTGGGTAAATAGTTTAGCAATTAAGAACTATCCCCTTAAGGGATTGACTTCTGGGAAATGTAGTTTTATGCCATGTGGTTGCATTGGTGTTTTTAATTGGTCAGTGGGGCTTTTCAAATTGTAGTCTTTTCGGGAGCCTTGTCCCCTCAAGGCAGGAGACATTTTGCTCTCTCAGCACTGCATGAAATGTTCACCTACATGAAAAAGAACAGACTTTATATACCTCAGAAGAATCCCTTCAGTAACTGTAAGTTGTTAATTGAGAATACCTGAAGAATAAAGCAATGTACAATAATACCTTTTCTGTTGAGTTTAACTATCTGTAATAAGCGCTGTGTGTGCTTGAAACAGAACAAATATCATGTTCTGAAATGGGACTTCCAGGGAGATATGAAGAATGCAAAAGCAGAACCATTAACTGTGGCAAAGAGCAAGGAATTTATATTTATATTATATTATAGTTATATTTATATTATATTTATATTATACATAGACCACAAGATAGCATTTTTGCATGAGTCTCAATGCTGGGAGATGAAGGAGTTGCAACCATGGAAGATCCTTTTCAAGGACATTTAAGTTCACAATCCTCACTTTATAATTGCTTGAGGAAATTTGGTATTAAACATCTTAAAACTATACGAGACCTTCAAAAAGACACATTTGAAAAACCATTGGGCGAATTTTGTTCTTCAACTCTGAACAAAAGAAAAATTAATTGCAAGCTTAAGAACTTAAAGAATTTGAAATAAAGAACAAAAAGCTAAATAAGGTTTTGATATAAGAAGGTTATAAATGGAATAAGTTTCCAGATAAATGTGGAATAAGATAAGATTTGGAATTAACTATAAAAAATAAATAGCTTCTCATGGAAGACAGCTTTAATTTGGCTATCCTGGTTATTGTAAGTCAGAACAAAGGTAAATTACTTTATAATTTTAAAACTGGGTAGTGGAAGGGATTAAATATTCTAAGCAGAAGAAAAAAAAAGCAAACCTGTGTATCATAATTAATTAATTAATACTGGGACTTACAAAATGACACAAAACATTACAACATTGAAAACATTAAAGGAAATCTTTGAAGAATGGAGCCAGAAATTCATAACCTGCTATATCAACAATGTCAGTAATGTTTGTTTCTATCGGTAGACAATATCAAAAAGATGTTAAGGAAAGAATAACAGATGTGGAACAAATTTTGGCTAATAAGACATAGTACAGAGTACTGAAAGTAGATGATAGGCCAAGAGAATGATTTGGAAAAGGATGTTTTTGGATATATAAAAGAAATTCAATTGAGCCCAGTTCTTTATTTGCGTATCCCTACTGGACAGAATCTTGCCAGACTAAAACTAAAACCTTCTAACCTAATAGATATATTCCCTGACCATCTTCCAAATTTCCCGTGGCATCCTAGACCTACCTCCAGATCTTTCATAACATAGCAAATAATTTACCCTCTACTTTATCCTTACCATACTGCTTTCAGAAGGACCATTTCCTATTAAACGGTCAACTACCCATGCACTATCACCTCAGCACTTACCTCATAACCAGCCCCATTCAGGGAGCAACTTTTGCCCCCAGGATCATTGAATAAGTGTAAGATTTACCAGACAGATCAGACAAGGAATACAACTAAACTAGTTCTACTTTATTCTAAAGTTTCATTAACAAAATATTGCAAGGCTGAAAGTGCAGTTCTCCTGTTGTCTCCTTTACACTTTGAGAAACTAGGGATAATCTCTTCTTAGATTCTCGTCCCACCCGCTATCAAGCTGCAGACTAAGCTGTCTCTTATCTGAAAATTTCCTAGGCAGCCCCTCTAGTCAGGACCCTGTATCCCAAGGTCTTTCCCATATATCATTACAGTAAGAGGGTAAGCTCCTGTGCCTTACTTAAGGGAGCTCTACTAGCAATAGCAATAGCACTTAGACTTATACCACTTCATAATGCTTTACAGCCCTCTCTAAATAGTTTATGGAATCAGCCATTGGTGAAATTTAGCCTGGTCACACCAGCTCTACCGAACCGGTAGCAGCATTGAAGTTTGGCCCTGCCCTTTCCTGTCCTATATACCCTTCTTTTTTTTTTCTTTTTTACTCACCTGAATTGCGCAGAACAGCTGTTTTGTGTGCCTCCGCAGCCTTCCTGGGCTGCCTCCGGTAAGGAAAAACAAATATTTTAGAAGCCGCACAGCAATGCAGTTGGCACAAAACGTGCGTGTGCACCGAACCGGTTACAAAACCGGTTGGATTCCACCACTGAAGTCAGCACATTGCCCCCAATAATCTGGGTCCTTATTTTAACAACCTTGGAAGAATGGAAGAGTAAGTCAACCTTGAGCCAGTCAGGACTGAACTCCTGGCAATCAGCAGAATTAGCCTGCACTACTGCATTGTAACGACTGCGCCACCACGGATCTTACCCCTTACTTCACTTCCTATGGACAGACAGCAATAATCCCACACTAAGATGAACAACTTGGCTATCTTAACTAGATAGTGGCGACCAATGGTCTTGATGGATCCGAACATGACCTCAGTAAATAATAGAGCAGTGGAATAATACAAAAAGAAGAAGGAAAGAAAACCAGCATGGATCTGGTTTTGGTAGTCCCCTGTTGAGGCATTGTCCCAATTAATAAGAAATAATCCGTTGGAACACCTTCCACAAATAAAGTCTGAAGCGGCATTTTGTAAGATTTTTGGATCAGTATTATGCTCCCAATAGCTTCTGTTTCTTCAGAAGCGTGATGTTTGAAGCCTGATTCTTGTGATCATTTATTTACATGCACTCTGCTCAAGAGAGGCCATTTCTTAGGTATTTTGTATGCAATCCAGGTTCTGACAAGTGATTGTCAGCCGGCTGCATTTTGCAACCACATTAGACATATGGAATAACGTTTATAGTGTCAAAAGCGATGCAATATACACCAAGACAATGTAATTTGGTAACGAAATGCTTATGAGAACCGTTCCTTTCTGGCTCATGGGAAGATATATTAGAGACACATTTACAGTTTGTGATATTTTTTTTTAAGACTTGGAGAGAGCGATCGGTAATTCATTTCCCACTCCCCACCATGAAGAATTAAAAATAAAGATAGCCTGAGGCCAACCTGTTGCACATGATGAGCAGAAGAGCTAAAACTGCCACCAGATCTGAAATATTTAACTCAGGGCCAAAACGAACCTCAAGAACGGTGCATAGTTTTTTTCCTCTCCTATTAACTTGCTCACCTGTTCCTCATTAAAATGAACAAACAACCCATTCAGAAATGGATTTCAGAGATGAAATAGAATTGATTTTAACAAATTATGTCAGCCGCACAAACCTACAGTTTGGATGGTCACGGATCCTTTAATCATTTTTATTGATGTGCATGTAATGGCTTATGAAGGTGTGTGCATGTATGCGAAACAACCTGATATTAAATATTCTAACTGTTTCTATTGTTTTTGATTAGCCAAGCACAAGGAAGAGTTCGAATAAAAGCTACAAGATCCAGGCTGCCCAAATTTAGACCCGTATGGGGGCCACCGTTGTCTCCATGTCTTCTGCATCTTTGGTGCTCATCAAGTGATCATCTGGATGGGTTTTTTTTTTTTAGATTTTTTCCCCTGTGTAAATATTTTTATTATACATTTTCCTTTATAATACATCGCATTTTCAATTTTGCAACAAGAATCCATCTCTTTCCATCTCTCTCCGTTTTCCCTCCTTACTCTTCTCCCATCTGCTTCACTCCCCTTCCTTCTCTCCTTCTTTCCCCTTTCTACTTTCTTCTCCTCCCTTTTTCTCCCCTCCCCTCCTCTCCCCTCCCCGCCCTTCTCTCCTTCCCTCTCCTTCCCTCTCTCCTGCTCCTTTC
>JAEANM010004410.1:0-20857 GCA_017656035.1 Myanophis thanlyinensis
GTATATAAATATTAACTAAATCATGAGTGATCTTTCTGAAACTGTTTTATACTTCCTCTTTTGCCATATTGTAGATTTCATTCACATCTTTTATATTCCTTTTTCTTTATTAATCATCTTCTCAAATATTTAACAGCATTTCAAATATAAATGTTGGTGTTTTGACATTTTGATATTGCTTATAGTCATCCTTTTTGAACAATTTAGTCTTTTTTTCCTGCAGATTTATAGAGAATTGAAAAATTAGTTGCTACTTTGAATTGGTTCCATTATTGGATGGAATACATTCATAGGCTGTGAGTTAATGCTGTGAATTCAATTGATTATGGAAGGAAACTGATCATATTGTGTGCTGTCCTCTTTCAGCAAAATTGAAAAAGGTGAAAAAAAAGAAAAGAAGGGATGAAGACATTTCGTCTGAGGAGTCACCACGACGTCATCACCACCAGATCAAAGTTTTTGCCAAGTTTTCTCATGATACCCCTCCACCAGGGTCTAAGAAAAAGCATTTATCCATTGAACAATTAAATGCACGCCGGAGGAAAGTATGGCTAAGCATTGCTAAAAAGGAGCTACCCAAGGTAGGCTCTGCAAACTAAAATCTGCTACTACTACAGAAATCATATGACGTAAAATTACATTCAGTGGCAAATTATATTTAAATTTTTTTTTTCCTGAATCAATGTATAGTCATACATAGGATGAAGTCTAGTAAACTAATAGAAGGAAAAAGAGAGGAAGGCTATTTTATTTTGAATTGTTGGTTATGATTTTAAGTCAACAGTCCCCAACATTTGTACTTTGGCAGCCCAGTGGAGGGGGAGTGGCAAAGGGGAACTAGGCCACACAAATGATGGGCCTGCGTGCATGCAGCCTTGCACAAGTGGCAGGCCGATGCACAGCACATCTTGCACAAACGGGGCCAGCATGCACGCACCCAAGTGCCTGCTGGCCCACTGTTTACACAAGCTGAGTTGCACATGCACACGCTCTAAGCAGCCACTCACATGGCCCAATTCTAAATAGGCCACAGCCCAGTAATGGGCTGCAACCCAGGAGTTGGGAACCCCTGATTTAAGTAACAAATTCAAATGAATATCATTGCATCTTTGAAGCAAGACTATCATATTTGGGATTACTAGTTGGTACTTTTAGTTGTATAAAAAAATTCATTGTTGTACTATGATATAATGTGATATTCTCCCCCCCCCCCTTTTTTTTTTTTTTTAGGCATACAAGCAAAAAGTCTCTGCCCGAAATTTGTTCTTGAGTAATAGCAGAAAGGTATACTATGCAACATTTTGTACCATGCTGGGAGTGAAATACATTGCTCTTTTTTTAAAATGTTGTTTTAATGTTAAAAGAATTTATATCTTGTCCTTCAGTTACAGTATATTACCTATTTTTTGGTACTAACGGTACAGTGATATAAACCTCCAGGCAGAAGGAAAACGTATTATATTGATAGGGTCTAATATCAAGTTAGTTGGAATGTGCTCTTAAAAATGCAATTAAAACATTTTTAATCTTCAGAATTTTAAAGATTAAAATATTTTTATCAACTTAAAAATGAAAAATAATTACCAACAAAGGAACTAGGAAAACTTTCTGGTAAGAACATTTCAGAGCTGTGTATTATTACAGCTTGCCTCAGATGTCAGAGAATCCAGAAATTGAGTTTAATGATTATCTTAGTATACAGAAAGGCTTATGTAGAGGTAAAGAGAAATAATTCCATGAATCACAGTTCTAGGAACAGTGGTCTTTGAAGGTCAAAAAAAGCATTTTGAATTGGGCAAAGAAGGAGAATAGCGGACAGTGAAGGCTAAATAAGTGAGGGCTACCTGTCATTCTTTGAAAATTGAAAAGAATGGGACCTGTTCCTTCAAAGCCTCCACAGTGAAAAATAAAGTATACTATCTTGTCTGGACTGAGTTTGGGTTTTTTTTGGCACCCATCATGTTCATTATGTTACCCAGGCATGAATTCATTAGGAATCTGTATTTGCTGTGATTGTCATTTTTATATGGGGAATAATATTTGTACAGCTATATTTGTATTCATGGTTTTCCCCAATTTAACTTCCATAATCTATTTAGTCCCAATAAGAAGAAAGTATCATTTCCATCAGAAAGATAAATTTCTGTTTTTACTCTTACGTTGATTTCATTCACAAAGAAAGTATTTAATATATAAGACTAAGGTATTATTAAAGCAGCATTTGTAAATTTCAGCTCTGGTACTAGGAGATATTCAAGAATATTATTTCCAGTGCAAGACTTGAGAATATAAACTTCTGTTCTGGGTTTTCCTCTCTTTGCCTAATTGTAATCCCTCCCTTTCTTTTCTGTTATAGCTGGCTCACCAATGTATGAGAGAAGTGCGTCGAGCAGCTATTCAAGCCCAAAAAAATTGCAAGGAAACTCTACCAAGGGCACGTCGGCTTACAAAGGAGATGCTTCTGTATTGGAAAAAATATGAAAAAGTGGAAAAAGAGCACCGCAAACGAGCAGAGAAAGAAGCATTGGAACAGCGCAAATTGGATGAGGAGATGAGAGAAGTAAGAATAGTTCAGCTGGGGAATGAAATCTAGATATTAACACAGTAGACACTGCAGCAAATAATCAGATGGCGATTGGGAGAACTTTTTTGATTAATGGACTGTGGCTCAGTTCATCAGATTCAACTGATGTGCATGCCTGTGACAAGGAGAGCTACAGATCACAGGAGTTTATGCCTTTTAATGAAATCTTTTAGTCAGAAATGTGCTACCAGACATCTTATTTTTTGCCACCATTGGCTAACCTGGCTCTTGTCCAACAGAATCATTGCAATATAAAGTATCAGTTGCTGCTGTTTTTTTTTTCTTTCTGGAGGATTATAATTGATTTTTTATTTAATTATGAATTTTGAAATCAATTTTTTAGAGGAAGGAAAGGCAAACCTTTGGACATTTAGTATTCTGAGGGCTGGTCCTGAATGCTGTCACAAAATGGTTATTGTATGGTTTGATTTTTTTATGGATTAGCCGTTTGCCATGAAACAAAGTGACAAATTTGCTTTTTTCTAGCTCCACAGAGTACTCTCAACCATTCCCACTTTTTTTTTTCTGGACAGATGTACCCATCTATTATTCTTATTCTCTAAAGTGATCTGTGTAAGAACCAGAAACATTTCTGTAAATAAAGATGATGCTAGAAGCTAAGGATTTAGTTTCCAGCTTGCTAGTTTCCCATTTATTAGTTTCTTTTTTAATTAAACGAATCTGAAAATACATTGTCAGGACAAGGTACTTGTGAATAGATACCTGGGAAGGTGTCTGCAAATATATTAGGCCTGTGAACATTGTATTGATTATTCCAAATCTAGACTACAAAGTTACAGTTAATAAATATTACCTGTCATAAGTTTAATATTAATTCAAATTCTTTTCCAAATTTGCCTAACAAATATATAAATATACAGTTTTAGCATGCATGACATAATTTTCCAAGTTGAGCCTATATTTAAAACACTAGGGTTCTCCTTTAATTGAAAAACAGGATTTTCCTTTCCTCTCTCTGACAGCACAAATCACAAGAGTTGTATGTTTTTTTAAGCTATTAAAATTGTTCTAATTTTTTAATGTGTTATCTTCACATTTAAAATATTTATTGTAAAGTCAGACTGATTTATTGTATAATACTTGTTTTTTCAAGTTATTTGTTTTAAATTAGCAAGAGCATGTAGGTTGGTTGTTTCTGGATGTATTTTTTACTCAATAGCCACTATTCAGGAAATCATTGTTTTAGGTCCTCAGCTGTGAAATGATTCTATGTGAATCTTTACCTGTAAAATTATTTAGTTTATTTATTTATAAATTAGGCTAAAAGACAGCAGAGAAAACTTAACTTCCTGATAACCCAAACGGAGTTGTATGCCCACTTCATGAGTCGCAAACGAGATACAGGACATGATGGAATTCAGGAAGAAATTCTGAGGAAACTTGAAGACAGTTCTATCCAGAGGCAGATTGATATTGGTGGAGGAGTTGTTGTCAACATTACTCAAGAGGATTATGGTAAGGATGAAACTAAATTCTAATGAGATTTATCATTGCTACAAGTACATTGCATGCTTATCCTGAACTGTGAACTAGTTGTATAATGCTTGCGAATGAAGTGCCTCTCTGAAACCCTTAATTAAAGACATAACTAGCAAGACAAAGAGAGGCACTTTTACGGGTAAGTGAAGCATGTTATCAATCAACCCGTTCAGCTCTATTTCAAACTTCCAATTTTCAGAAATTTGTGAATAGCTTATAAGTAAGAGTTTTGTAATTTAATCCTTATTGTGTTTTTAAATTTTGCTTTATTAACAGATAGTAACTATTACAAGGTTCAGGCTTTGAAGAATGCTGAAGATGCTTTTCGAATTCACCAGGCCCAAGTAAGTGTATACAATAAAGTATAATGTAAATTGGAAAGTATTTTAAATTTTAAAATGACTGAAATTGGCATAACATCTTTTCAATATTTCTTGTAAATTACTAGCTTTATTCTTTAAGAATAAAGCTGTCCATAATTAGGTAATGTATTTATTAAAATTAATGTCTGAATGGCATAGATTTTAAGTGAATGTCATCCCATGAAACTGTATGAAGAGTAGTCATGATAAGGTATATCAAGTTCAGAAATTGAACCAGGAATAAAATTTAAGATGAAGATTGTAGACTGTATTAGTTTCTGTTCTGTATGTTCTTTAGTTCTATCCTTCTCATATGTATGAGACCATGTTAACAAACGAAAGAAAACGTATCTTGTCCTACATGTTTTTATTCAACTGTAAGCTTAGGATTCGGACTTGTTAATTTTGTATAAGATTATCCCTCTAACCCTTTCCCCCTCCCTTTATTTAGACCAGGTCTTTTGATGAAGATGCTAAGGAGAGTCGGGCAGCTGCACTTCGAGCTGCCAATAAATCTGGCACTGGCTTTGGAGAGAGCTACAGCCTTGCCAACCCTTCCATCCGGGCAGGAGAGGACATTCCACAGCCTACCATTTTCAATGGCAAATTAAAAGGTTACCAGTTGAAAGGCATGAACTGGCTAGCCAACCTTTATGAGCAGGTGTGCTTGTTTTCCTTGAAGCAAAATCTTTAAAACAAATTACTTCTTGGCGTAACTCCAGAAAGAGGGCTAAACTAAGGTTACTTATATTGTGTTCCTCCTCCTCCTGAAATTAAAATGTCATCTGTGGAAATGAATACACCTATATTTCCAGAGGTGCTTTCTGATATATTTTTATGGAAAGGAGAATATTACAGAATTTTCCAGACCTATGATTTCATAGTCTTTGAAGACAAATGATGAAGTTTAATACTGAATTGATTTTCAGGGTACTATATGTGCTTATTTTTATGCCTTACTCAGACTGAAGTTTTCAATTTCATTCTTTCAGGGCATCAATGGTATCCTAGCAGATGAAATGGGGCTGGGTAAAACTGTGCAGAGCATTGCCTTATTAGCGCATCTGGCTGAGGTAGGTAGATTCTTTGTGCTCCAAATCTCTGGCTGAGGGCAAGCACCTGTTACGTGATTGAAATGAGGTCCATGTGTACATAATGTGTCTGTGTTCATAAGTGCAGTAACATTTCATTTCAAAGTCTTTTCTGGTACTCGACATCTCTTATGCTTCCTGATGCTAATTAATCCTCCACAGACTTCATCTCTATTGCAGCCTTACTCAAATTATTTTACCTTTGTTTTGGCTGTTTTTGAACTGCAAGCCCAGGTTGGCTATGAAGGGATTTGTGCCACATTAGGTATCCTGAGTTACACAAATATAAGTTTGTACTGAAAACAAAAAGCAAAGGTTGCTAGATATGTATATTACTGTCATGCCAAATAATTACTATCAAACTATTCAGGCATTTTTGCTCTTCCATTTTGTGTTGTTTTATGAATAAAGAAATCAATATAAATTGCATGCATTACAGTGGAACCTCTGGTCACAAATGCCTCTCACCACGACCAAATTGGGTGCCAGCCAAAAATTTTGCAAACTGTTTGCATCTGGTCACGAACAAAAACTCGGGTGGTGATCAAACACGGTGCGGCCGATTTCCTCTTCCGCACTGATTTTTTTGTGCACACACATGCACAGTCAGTCTCATTTCTGGTCATGACCAAAACGGGTGCTGACCAAAGTTCTGAAATGAATTACAATCGTGACCAGAAGTTCCACTGTACTTTGCTTACTCATCATATTTGATATTTATTTAAAGATTGCATTAAACATTATTTAATTAAAGTTTTTTTTCCTTACAGAGAGAGAACATCTGGGGCCCCTTTTTAATTATTTCACCAGCTTCCACATTAAACAACTGGCATCAGGAATTTGCCAGATTTGTTCCAAGATTTAAGGTAACTGCAGACATGATCATTCCATAAATTCAATTTTCCTAAGTTCTTAAAAAGAAATTGTAGATTTATATTACTTCCTACTCTCCTAACTCTGTTTCTGCCAAGTTCGGGAGCCTGATGTAAAAGACCAGAAATCTGAATATGGTTAACAAGGAATGACAAAAGTCTGAAAGAACTACAGGACTCCTGTAAAAATAACAAGTACTTATATGGACTGTTTTCGATATATTGTAGGTGCTACCATATTGGGGAAATCCCAATGACCGAAAAGTGATCAGGAAATTCTGGAGTCAGGTACTATCCCTCTCATTTATCTAAAGAATAAATGTATTCTTGTCTTTCTGTAATAGATTTGAAATATTTTTAATAATCAATAAGATTTCTTACTTTTCTCTTAATGTTTGTCTTCTCTTCAGTACTTGCCTCTACATTTTTCTTATAATAATGCTTACTTTAAGATCCTGAAACCCCAACTCTTACCTATCCCTGTCAACTCTTTATTTTCACATGTGCATAAAGTCTTCTCTTAACGTGAGAAATTTATTCTCTCTAGCTAATGATTAGAATTAGAATTTGCAAAATGTTTGGCTTTTACTATTTAAATATATTTGAGGTCTAATTGAGTGATTATCTAAACGCACATAATTTTTTTTCCTTAGTGATTTAACCTCATCTTGTATTATATAAGTATAATACAGATCTCTAGTCAAGAGAAATCCATGTTTGAAGGAAGTATCTGCTGCTGGAAAGCGTGTAAATTGAACTGCCATGAAGATTGTAACCTTCTGCTTCAATCATATGCTTATAAATCTGCCTAATCATATGTCAGAATTTTAAATAGATAACATAAATGTCCAATTAGAAACAAACTGCTCACTCAGATTGGAAACTGATTTTAAAATTATTGTATATATCCGATGGGTCAATTTTATTCACAGAACTTCATTTTTTCCCCACTGATTGCAGAAGACTTTGTATACTCAGGATGCTTCTTTCCACGTGGTGATCACCAGTTATCAACTTGTAGTCCAAGATGTCAAGTATTTTCAGCGGGTGAAATGGCAATATATGGTGCTGGATGAAGCACAGGCACTCAAGAGTAGCTCCAGGTATCTTATGTAGTAGAAAGAGTTCAGTGATTTTACCAATGAAGAAAGGAAGCTTAGATGCTGTAATTAATTGTAGTGTTAAAATGCTGTCACTTTTTAAAATGTATTTTTGTTTTATTTATAACTAGGACGATTCCGTGATTTATTAATATTTGTAAGTGGTTAGGTTGTAAGTCAGTAGAAGCAACCACTGTACTTAGGTTCCAGGGACCCCGCCGGTTACAACAAGCAGGTTTCTCCCTATTTCCCATTGTCTGGCAGCAGCGTTGAATAGCTATCAGATGCTCTTCTCTGGGCAAGCAAAGGTGGCCAAGGAAGTAGCATGTGCAGTTAAGGGTCAGCAGAGAAGAAGGAGTGCCATCAGCTGTGCTGCTTAAGACTTCCCAACCTAACTCTTTCAATAAATAGTACTTTTATAGTTATATTTGAGTATCTTATAAATTGTACATGTCATATTGTAGAAGTGCTTTTAGAGACAGATTAAATGGAAGTAAAATCTGTATAGTATTTTATTTTTCCTAGATGTCTTATGAATTAACATAAAAAGTAGCAATGTGTTCCTTTGTTGCCACATGCTAAATCAGTTTCTTCAAAATGTTGGTATTTAGTGTCCGCTGGAAAATTTTACTTCAGTTCCAATGTCGAAATCGACTATTGCTGACTGGAACACCCATCCAAAACACTATGGCTGAGGTATGCATGTTTTGTTCTCATTTGTTTCTATAAATAGTAGAAATCTAATATTTTCATTGTGAATTCTTAGTCTTGCCTGCGTCTTTCGGTTTACTTTATGTCCAGAGTGCTCAGAAAATGGCATTCCTCAATCTATTTTCAGGTTTTGATGTAGTCTTCACTGTCATTGTGAAAGGTTTTCTGAATTGTTATTCCAGTTGACTCACGTTGACATTTTTGGAAAGAAAATTCCTTGAACCTGTTCAATGTATGTAAGAAATGAGTTTTAAGATGTATTAGTTAGTGGGGTATTTATCACATTCTCTTCTTTGCTTTTGCAGCTCTGGGCTTTGCTTCATTTCATTATGCCAACATTGTTTGACTCCCATGAAGAGTTCAATGAATGGTTTTCTAAAGATATTGAAAGCCATGCAGAAAATAAATCTGCCATTGATGAGAGTGAGTATGCATAATTCAGTATACCCTGCAATCAAATTCTACAAATTGAGCAGAATTGCCACGTCTTAACAACCAGTTGTTACAGGTTGCTTAGAACATTAGAAGAACTGTACTGAATCAAATTAAAGGCTCAAGTAGCTCATTGTTCTGAACTCTCAATAGCCAACCAGATGCCCATGGAAAGTTTATAACCAGGTCATTTATATAATACTACCTACCATTCACTTTCTGCAGCAATTAGGATTGAAAATATACTGCTGCCAATATTTAAAGTAATATTTAGTAATTATGACTCACAGTTCTGTTGTAAGTTGTTGATGGTTGTTCAGTCACTTTTGACCCCTCATTACCCAATGGACATTATGTCATCAAGATCGTTACCACTGTTTCTTTAAATTCTTATAGGTTCGTGCTGTCATTTTTAATATCTATTTTTTTGCTGTCATTTTTAATATCTATCCATTAACTATCAGACATTCTTTCAATTGTTTTTGATTTTTTCCCCCCAAGTATATAGTGTCCAGTGTCCCTTTCCTTTCTTTTCCTTTGTGTGTCCAAAATCCTTAAGCTTTACCTTCACAGTTAGTGCTTTCTGTGACTGGTCTTTCAGTTTTACTTGAGCTAATATTTTGAATGATTTGCTTCTTGCTGTGTACAGTATTGTCAACCATTTTCTCCAATATCACAATTCAGGGTTTTTCTTTGCTCAGCTGTTTTGATCATCCACCTTTCACAACCACATTACAGTTGGGAAAACTGTGGTCTTGATAATAATACATACCTTTTCTGTCAGTGTGATATCTCCGTATGTTAATATTTTGACTATACATTTTGACAAGATCTGCCCATTTTCAGCCCTAGTTGTGACTGAATTTCAAAATGGCTTTGGCCAGACCAGCTTCAGGGTTGACAATTTCTTTTTTAATGACTATAATAATTATGAACACTTGATCCTAGGAAGATAAAGTTGTTAGTAGTTCAGCGTCTTCCCTATAAACATGCATTGCATTGGCATTACCTGTCAATGTAATCTTGGGACTTTTTAAAAAATTGCAGAGCAACAGTCAAGCTTTTGTGCCCCCTTTTCACCTTCAGCATGACATTCCTTGAGATTTCTTAAGTCTTCCTCACTTCCAGATATCAAAGTAGAATGCTCAATATAGCTGACTTTGTTGATGCTTCTTCCATCAATTTCAATTCCAGTTGCTATAAATCTAGTTACTATTGTTCTGTTAACACTTTAGGTTAAATAAAGTGCCAGTATATAACTCTGGCGGATTCTTTTCCTATTTTTGAGCCAAGCATTTTTAACAGAGCATTTTTAACATTAGATAAATGATTATGGATTATTTTTCTCTCAATTTCAGATCAACTGTCACGTTTGCACATGATCTTGAAACCTTTTATGTTGAGAAGAATCAAGAAAGATGTGGAAAATGAATTGTCAGACAAGGTGCCAATCAAAATAATAATAAACTCTTTTGTCCTCTTGGGTTTTTTTTCCATTATACATCATTGTGTGATTTTTCTAACTGATGTGAAATCAACATTCTTAAAAATGCTTTTTCAATATCTTTTGGGTTTGAAGTAGATTTAGCTAAATAATCTGTTCTCTTAAAAGAAGAAGGGAAAGCTAATTTCATTTATTTTATATTTCCCCTATAGTACTCTGTTGCCCCCGAAAACTGGTTCCAGAGAACTCTGGAAATTGTTATAGGGAAAAGAAAATTGGCAAAAAGTACATCATTTGACCAAAGTGCATCTCGGGTTCCATCCTTTCTAGAGAAATGATAATATTTCTCTATTTTCAGACTTTGTGTATCTGCATAAATATATTTGACTATAAAATAAATAAGAATAGTAGGCACCTTAAAGTCAAAGTCAGTTGATGTCACCAGCTAATCCTTTCAACCTGGAAGCACTTCAGCAGTCCCAACAAGACTGTAGTAGTGTTACTACTACTTCTGAGTGTTTGTTAGGTTCTTGATTTTTCTTTGCAGTGATTATCATTGCAGTGCAATGGTAATATTTTATATAATTAATTTTTAAATTATCCAATATATGCACAGTTTTGATCATTTAATGTCACACATGATTATTGCATAAATGATATCCTTAGGGAATTCTTGATCCATGAACTGAATGCTTTTTGATCTGTGATTTTGCACTCATTCTGCTAAAGTGTAGCACAGTGGGACAAGGTCAACAGAATTGACACAAGTTGACCACCCCCCAAATTGGACATAAACATCATACAAAATCCTCTACAGTACGGCCCAATACTTTGTTATAATCTGAAAAGGATTCAAGGATGTAAAGTTTGTAATATGAATAATAGTAAACCAATTCTGCAAATTAAACAGCAAGAAAAATAAACCATAAGAGTAATAAAAGAGTTGTGGAAAGAGAAGAAGGAGCAAAAATCAATCAAATGAACAAAATCCCCATCCAGTTTCATGTATCAGTAGCTGAGAATATTCCTGGGCTTTATACCTGTATCTGTTCTGAATAGTACAAATAATATTTGTATTTGTCTGAGTCAATTTATTTTTTCAGAAATCTTCAGAAAATACATCAGTCATTGATGAACATAAAGTATGATACACAAATGCCTAACAAAAATGTGTCACTTGTAGACTAAGCTAAATCATACAAAGCTGTGAAGAAGTAACTTTGAAAGTATCATTCCAGCTTTTCCTTAAAGAGAACTCCTACATCTCATTGCTGTATGTTATATAGTACTGTATAATAATAGATTTTTCATAGGGTTCTGTGTGTGTGGCACGGATTGTGTTTGTGAACTGGAATTTAGTATATTTTATTGGCAATAGTTTAATTATTTTTCTCTCTCTTAGATTGAGATTCTTATGTATTGCCAGCAGACCAGTCGACAGAAATTATTATATCAAGCACTGAAGAATAAGATTTCAATTGATGACCTTTTACAATCCTCCATGGGCACAACTCAGCAAGCCCAGAACACTACTAGTAGCCTCATGAACCTTGTCATGCAGTTCAGGAAAGTGAGTTTAGGAAAACCTATCATTCTGAAACACTTATCTCAAGAAAACATATGTAGCTTTTACCCACATTCCATAATGCATGATTAACAGGTTGCATTTGCTTAATTTATTTAAGCCCTTCCTCCTTTGTTTTATAATTTGCAATGGTAAACTTTGTGTAGTACAATTATAGTCTGTTGGAAAATTGCATATTTTGGCAAGATAATATATAAGTATGGAAAAGGAAACTCTGCCTGTTCTGAAAGAATGTACCGGTATATTGCAAATTAGAGTTTACAAATTGCTTACAACAATCAGTACAGAGCAGTGGTTAAATGTTGAGCTATGACTGAAAAGACTCAAATTTAGATTTCAATTCGGTTGTGAAGTTCTCTGAGTGACTGACCCAATATCTGGACAGATTGCACTATCTTGTTCAGAACTGATTCATAATTGGGAATCTCCTGGATTGATAGCTCCTTTTGTAATCCAGACTCTCAGCTGGATTACAGTATTTTGCTGTATGTGAGGCTGCCCCTAAAAGCCATCCAGTAAGCTACAGTTTCCAGAAGGCAGAAACTCAAGAACTTGCAGCTACTTCTTGCTTCAATCGCTTAATATTATTACTCTGTGAGTTGTATAGGTTGACAGTTGGCTTTGAGGTACAATTTAAAGCATTGGTTGTTTAAAGCCTAGATATCTTACTGCTCTCAGCATTATCTGCCCTTCCAGAAAGATCAGGATAGAGGGTTTTCTTTGGGAATCTTACTTTGAGAGATGCTATCTTCAGGGACACAAAAGTGAACCTTCTCTACTATCCCCTTCTCGGGAACAATGTTCCTCCCAAAATTAAAGATTTCCCAAGTTTATCAGGATTTTGTAGGTTTTTGTATGAAGTGTTTCATACTGGACATAAATAAGAGTTCCTGTACAATAAGTGGTTATTTATATTATTGTTTTATGAAGTGGGAATATATGATGTTGTAGATATGTTATTGTTATATATATTGTTTTGTATTGTTTTATTCCTTTTTACTAATAAGGTATGTGTGCCATTTATAGTTATTTATGACTGAAATGGCATAGACTGATGAAAAAATAACTCTTAGCCTGATCTGCTTTACTGGTTAAGGGAAAAAATAATATGCTAATGTGTCTGTTTTGAGCAAAAACAGGGTAAAAGATTATATTCTGAAAATTGTTCCTATATTTTTCCAATTTTTTGGAAAATTGGAAATTTTTCCATGGAGAATAATAATAATAATTATTTGTAATATTATTACAAAATGTAATTTTATTACCAAATATTACATCATTATTATTATTGTAAAAATTAATTATTACATTTCCATACAGGTCTGCAATCATCCAGAGCTCTTTGAGCGACAAGAAACATGGTCACCATTTCACATTTCACTAAAGCCATATCATATTTCAAAATTTCTCTATCGCCATGGGCAGATCAGGGTGTTTAACCATTCACGGGACAGGTAAGCAGTATTATATTCTGTTTAGTTTTTTTCCAATGCAACCTATGCAGCCAGCTCTTCAACTATTGCTCTTAACAAGAGATCTGTAGCTCCTTCAGTCCTGTGATGACCCAGGCCATGGCATGAAAGCAACACAGCCAGAGAACAGCTCTAACTTCCCTTTATTGCTCCAACTATGCTCCCCAAACATCCCCACATTCACTACCAGACCTGGAGCAAAGCTCTCACATGCACCTTCAGAAGCCTGTGGCTGCGAGTAGTCCAGTAAGTAAGGCTAGCCACAGAGCAACCAGGGCCAGCAGTCTAATCAGGTTAGCCAAACAGTAACCAGGGCCAGAAGTTCAGCAAAGAAGGCAAAGCAGGCAAGCCCCACAAGACAGAGTATAGCAATCTCCAGGCATTGGCAAGGGCACACAAGGCTCCACAGATTCAATGCTTGTTCCCGACAAATGCCTCTCTTACTAGCACCTCCTTACATCTCAGTCCCCAGGTGCGCCTTGTGAAAGGGGGCGGGGCACTCTCCTCCCTCATAGCAGGCTCAATCTGCATTGGTCACACCTTCTCTCTTCTCTCCTTGTTCTAGATCAGGAGGAGGTAATCCTTGCTTTTCTCCTGAGCTCTGTCTCTCCTGCGCCTCCCTGTCTGTAGGCCGTACTAATTCAGAAAAACTTGCCCAGACTGACTCTGCCCTTCCCCGGTTTCCTCCAAGGCCAACAGAGCCACCCTCGATCAGCTGTTGTTCCAGCTCATCTTCCTCCACAAATACAGATTCCGGGTGTCATGACAAGTCCCTTCTAACATTATGCTAAAGTGGCTCATAGCTTAGCTGTATAGGAGCACAGTATATACTTCCAGGCTTCTCAAGAGAACGATTCTGGCTAACAACCTAAATTCTTAGAGCAAGGATAGATGACAAAGCAAGTCTGAACTCAATTTAATTAATATTTACATCCTAAGTTTTTAAATCTTTGTTAATTTCCAGGTGGTTGCAGTTTTTACTTTCTCCTTTTGCACCAGACTACATTCAACAGTCTCTGTTCCATAGAAGAGGTAAGTTAAAGGACTAAGAGAACACTAGGATGAAATTAATTCATATCACTTTACATAAAATGACAACAGCATATAGATTTTTTTTCTCTTTACTTATATTTAAAATTATATAGACAGTGGTGTCAGAAACCTCTTAATTAGCTTATTTCACAATTGAACTGACTTCTATTTTAGCATTTCTAATAAATCACTTAAATTTTAAAAAGTTTTTTATGTTATCACTGTCCTTTTCAAGACTTTCCTCATGCTAAATTTCCTTTCAATAGTTTCCACTTTCATTGATTTTTTTAAAAAATCTTTCAAGCTATCAAAATTGTTCTTGAGATTATGAAGTACTGAATATGATAATGAACAAATATTTAAACCAGTTACATATCTTTTTACAAATTATAATTACTCCCAAATTGAATTTATACTCTGAACAGCAGAGCTTTACATTATTTGACTCCTCTTTATTTGGTTGTTAAGGGTAACGTTTAATCCTTCTTAGGTGTGCTGTGGTTTCACCTTCTGATCCTGAGATTTTGTATAATAGCAACATATTTTCTCTTTCTTCTTACTGAATCAAAAAATTAATTAGAAAATTTAGTTGTATATATGGAGAAGAGGAAATGATGCACAGTTATTGCCATCCTGTTTTTTCTCTTCGTGCACCCATGACTTTGTTATCTCTGGGTTGGAAACGTGATGTTCTGTGGTGACCCAGGACATGGCACAAAAGCAACACAGCCAGAAAACAGGTCTAACTTCCCTTTATTGCTCCAACTGTGCCCCCAGATGTCCCCACATTCACTACAAGTCCTGGAGCAAAGCTCTCACATGCACCTTCAGAAACCTCTGGCTGCAAGTAGTCCAATGAGCAAGGTTAGCCATACAGCAACCAGAGCCAACAATCCAGTAAGTCAGGTTAGCCAAACAGTAACCAGGGCCAGAAGTTCAGCGAAGCAGGCAAAGCAGGCAAGGCCCACAAGACAGAGTACAGCAATCTCACATTGGCAAAGTGCACATGAGACTCCACAGATTCAGCGCTTGTTCCCGACAAATGCCACTGACACCTCCTTACAACTCAGTCCCCAGGTGCACCTTGTGAAAGGAAGCAGGGCACTCTCCTTCATAGCAGGCTCAATCTGTGTTGGTCACACCTTCTCTCTTCTCTCCTTGTTCTAGATCAGGAGGGGGCAATCCTTGCTCTTCTCCTGAGCTCTGTCTCTCCTGCTCCTCCCTCTCTGCAGGCCTTACTAATTCAGAAAAACCTTACCAGGACTGACTGCCCTTCCCCAGTTTCCTCCAAGGCCAATGGAGCCACCCTCTTGACCTCTGTCAGCTCTTGTTCCAGCTCAACTTCCCTGGCAGATTCAGACTCCTGAAGAGGGCATGCCAGTGTCATTCTTCCATGCATCTCGTTCTTAATGACCCTCTTCTTCCTTCTTTAGACATTTTCTATTATTCCTTACTTAATGAGCTTTACGTGTTTTATTCTTGTATTAAATATTCCTGCTGATCACAGACCACTAGTATCACTGCTTTTCAGAAAACATTAATTTTCTAATAATCTCAGGCTCATATGATCTTCTCTAGAGAAGGTGCAATACAGATACTCTTTGTTTAACTACCATATTTGGGACCAGAAAGTTGTTGAGTGAAGTACTCACTAAGTGAAGCCACAACTGGGCTTGTGGTTTTCTTTCATCATTCTTTCTCTTTACAGACCTGAGAATGTCCTAATTGTGAGGATTGGTTGCAAAATTACTTTTTCATCATTGTCCTAACTGAATGGTCCCCTAAATGAGGATTACCTGTAACTGACTGGGACAAAGTTGTGATTAATGTTTCCTCTTACATCTTTTTTGTCTTTTAAACAATATAATGTTTTAATGATCAAAGATAAAAAATGTGAAACGTGGGAGAAATGCAGATGTTCATATACAAGTCCAAATTGTGTTTTTCACTTGTCTGTTTTTGTAAAGTTAATGTTGCACCAGTTCTTTGCAGGAACTTATTTTAATCTTGTTATTTATATGTTATAGGTGCTGAGAAAGGGAGTTGTTTCTCTTTCCTACGGTTTATTGATGTTTCTCCAGCAGAATTGGCAAACCTCATGCATAAAGGACACTTAGCCAGGTGAGAAATCTTGATAGCACATTTGGTTTAAGTAATTGTAAGAATAATTTTTTAAAAAATTATGAATATAATCTATTGCAGTGGGGTGGGGTGGGCAGATATACCCATTGCATGAACAATATTTATTACAAATACCTGGATATCCCTTAAATTCTCATTTCCTATACTTTAACAAATTGTATATGAATGATCAATTTTTGAAATTAAATTTATATGTGTATAGTATGAATGTAGGTCAATTATACCAATTGTGCCCTCATGTCCCTATAGATCTTAGCAAAAAGTGGAATAATTTACACATACAAGAAACTATCCTGTATAGTTTCTTTTTAAATAACTAAGTTTCTGGGCTTTTGCTTGCATCAAGCTAAACCATTCTGTGTCTATTTTTTATCAAAGATGTACTGTTGTTCTCTATAGAACTATGTGTTAGCTAAACAATATTGATCATTCACTATTTGCTAGTTTTAAAATCACCTTTCTGCTTATAATACATGCGCAAAACATTTCATGTCTGTGGAGTTGGACTTCAGAAGTAAAGAAGGGCAGATTGAATGGCTAAATGTTATGCCAAAATTAGCTGTTCTCTCCTATTCATGTTTTAAAAATAATGGTTCATTAAGCATTCCCCCCTTTTTGCATATATTTAGTACTTGACTTAACAACTACAATAACTGCAAAATGTATAGCTCAAGCCCCAAATATCTGTTGCAAGGCAAGGCAGTTGTTAAGGCAAGGGAGTTATTAAGTTAGTTTTGCCCCATTTTATGGCCTTTCTTGCCACCACATTTGTTAAGCAAATCACTGCAGTTTTTAAGTGAATCATGCATTCATTAACTGAATTGGCTTCCCCATTGATTTTACTTGTTGGAAGCCAGTTGAGAAGGTTAAAATGGTGATTATGTGACCATGGTACATGGTGCAACTGTCATAAATACATGTCAGTTACCAGCGTCCAACTTTTTATCACTTGTTCGTGGGGATGTGATGGTTGTAGGTGTGAAAACCGGTCATAAATCTTTTTTTTTTTTCAGTGTCATTTTAATTTCTAACCAATTATACAGATGATTGTAAGTCGACTATTACATTCCTGTTCAAAAGGTGTGAATGTATACTTTTTTTCCAGATGGTTAGCTCTTTTCCTGTCTCTAAAAGCCGCCTACAGGCTCCACCACTTTCGATTCTGGAAAGAGCCAGAAAAAGAAGACCAGCATCAGTCTCAGTATCTGAAGAATCAAGATTTTGTGCTGGATGTCAGCTTCCCACTCTTCCCATCCAATTTGCACAGCTACACTTTGCTGCAGGTGTGTAAAATCTTCATTTCTGTGCAAGGGAAAATTAATTCCATAAACTCAAGAATTCCTGCTACTAAGTGAATATCCTCTAACAGTCTTAAATTTTTCCCTACTCATACATTTAAGGCATTCCAGAAATCTCAGAATTAAATAATCTGATCTATACTAGGAAACTTCAGCATGATAAAAGAAAGAAAAGTTATACCAGATAGTTTAGTTTGCCATCTTATTCATTACATAGACTGTGTATATCTAAGTAGTACTTGAAGTGAAACAACTCTTGTTTCAATATTCAGGGTTCACCCTCTAGGTGTCATGCTCCCTAGCAACATGGAGCATGGGAGCCAAGGCATATGGAATGATATTAGGAACCACAATTTCCTACAGCTCTGATTGTTGCACAGAAATTAAATACAATATCAAGAGACATATTTTAGTACATATGCGTTAAAGCTATCTGTTTTGACACATGTACTAAAATATGTCTCTTAATATTGTATTTAATTTCTGTGCAACAATCAGAACTGCATGTTGTATCACAGAATCTTAATATCTTTCCTACCAGGTTCTTTTTTAGGCGTGTTTGTAATGTTGCTCCATTTCTTGGAGCTTTTTGCTATAAAAAAAGTAACATAAAAGAGAGACCAGTGGCCTTAGACTGTCAGAGCAAGATAGAAATGTCCTACTTCAAATGAACATATTTGGTCATTACTGATTTTTGGCATTTCTTAGAACAGAATTGTTGTGGTAAAACATTGTCCAAATTTTGGAAACCTTTTTGAATTTTATCATTTTTAGGGCCTTGTATTCACAAGTCACTGTAAAGCAGTAATTGGCCACTCGGATTACATTGTTCATCAACAGTCAGCTACCTCATGGAAACAGTATTGTCAAATCACAGAGCTGCCGTCCTTTCTGTCCGTTGTGAGCCCACGGGTAGGTCTTTGTTATCCTTTTTGAACCCATTCTGAAATATTTCTATGCGAAAACTTGTCAATGTCCAATCCTTTTAATTTCAAGAATATAAACTTACAACTATTCTTCAAAATACAGCTGCTTCATTCTTTTGATCATTTTGGTGGCCATTTTATGTTCCTATTCCTGATCTGAATATCCATTCAGACAGCCATATATAGATCACTGTGATTTATTTGATGGTACTGCAGTCATTCTGATATTGCATTCTTTTTTTTAAGGCATTCTGTAATAGGCTGACCTTTTTTACAACAATCTCACAAACCCTTGATACTTTTGTTGAGGTACTCAGCTCAGCTATAATTTGCTCATTTTTCAGCAGCAAACTGTTAGCATTTGTAAGGTCTATGGCTAAGGTCATGTTTTTATGCACAGCTGCAAATGAATATAAGAGTTTGTATTAAGTTTTTAATTTCTGCAAAGTAGGAAAATAGTACGCACAAATTTCCATAAGATTTAGGAGCCTTTTTAAGGCTTGTGTCTGTCTGTCCAATTATCACCAATCATCATTGATGTTTTTAATAATTCTTAAAATATGAAGAGTATCTATTTCATTCACGTGTTACCTGTTTCCTTGTTACAGTTTTAAAGCAATTTCTAAAATACTTTTTTATGACTGAAGCACTTAACATTGTACCTAGTTAGCTCCTATGTCAATAGAATTGAAGTCCTTAATCTGCTCTGGAAGGATAGTTCCATTTAGAGGGGACTTATAAATGGGATGGAATGGACAAGGAAGGGAGGGTAGGAGGTGGGTGCACAAGTGACCGCCAATTATTCCCAGGGTGAGGGTGGCTACTCCCAGGCAGGGGTAGGTACATGAATGCCTCTTGAGGTATGGGAGGGCTGGAGGTGGCTGCTACCAGGCAAATGAGGATTTGAGCAACTTGTGGTCTTTCCTGCCAGCTTCCCCATTGACTTTGCTTGTGGCAAGCTGGCAGAGAAGGTTGCAAATGGCTATCGTGCCTATAGGATGCTGAAACCATCACAAGTGCAAGTGGATTGCCAAACACCCAAATCATGATAAAATTACTGCAGTAGTGCTGGAACAGCTGGAACTTTGAAGTCTGGTCATGGATATCACCTGTTCATCACTGTTATTATTTTGAATGATGAATGAGTGGTCATTTGTTGTTCTTTATATCCTATCTTGAGCAAACATTTAAGCGTTCCTGTTTCAGATGTAATCTCTGTACATTCACATATACTGAAAAAACTGTGATGTTGAAATGTTTTTTATGGTGAGTAAGCATTGTTCAGTTGGAAAGTTGTAGTCTTAATGCAGTTTATGAAAGCCTTTGGAAGTTCTTTAGCTGTAGATGGCAGTATTGCGTTGTATTGCCAGATGCTATGCAGTTCCTTCAGTTCTGAGCTTAGAGTCAGTAGTTGTTTTCCAGCATTCTTTTCATTAAACTTCACTTTTAAGATATTTTTTATTTCTATAATATCTATAAATTCTTCAGAAATTGCTTTCAAGCCGTCATAATGAGGAATAAAATGTGATCCATAATACTAATCTATGCTTCAAAATTCAGGAAATTAAAATAAGGGCGTCAAACCCATAGATGATTTTGGCTTTTGACTAGGTTCACTAGTTTGCTACACTCAAACTTTTATTTTTCCAAGATTAGAAAAAAAAAATTCAATTATTTTGGGAGCTATAAGATATGTAATATGACATATATTTGTAAAGAAAGGGAAATTTAACAGTAATCATTAGCTTTAATATTAATATGGATCCATAATTATTTGTTTATTGTATTGTTTTGGTTTAAGTTATGTTTTTAATTTTTTTTGTTATACTCAGCTGCTTTAAACATTAGTTCCTGGTAAAAATAAAATTCTGCTTCCTAACAATTTTTCTGTTAGGAGATGGGGCTTAAGTTCCAGGTCTTAAAGGAAGCTCATTCAGACTCAATTTATAATTCAGATGGCTAAGGGCTCATGAACTACATTAATTCTGGGTTCACAGGCAAATATTATATGCATCTGAACTACCTTCAGGTCCATTCAAAATAGGAGTATTCATCCCAACTTTTTCTCCCCCCAAAAATCATAAGAAATGTGTAACTGTATGTTGCCAGTTTACTTTAACCCCAAAAGGGTAATTCAGCAAAGACAAAATAACTTAAGACAATTAAAAATACCAAAAGGAAGAAAAAAGTCGCTTCTCTTATCACCCTTTTGCATGCTCATCTCCCATGACTTTGGGGTAGTTAATATTTTAATATATTTAAATTTTAAATTTTGATAAATTTTTAGATCCATTAATTTTATTAAC
>JAEANM010004411.1:0-20854 GCA_017656035.1 Myanophis thanlyinensis
TCCTCCATTTTGCAGTCACATAAGCATTTCACTGCATGTCATATATGTGTCATGTATGTGACAAATAAAACTTGAACATTGAACATTGGACAGTATGAAGAAGTCCTTTTTTATGTTTTAAAAGTTCTACCAAAGTTCACTGTATGAAACTGAATAGAAGAAAGGAAAAGAAACTTTTTCTGCATTGTATTTTGATAGTCAGCATAATTTTACAGAACTCAGTGATGAAGTTTTCAATATTTAATTTATCTGTACTCCATTTAGGGAAAAAATTGTTTGTTCTACCTGTGTTGATATGCTTACTAGATTGATTGACTCCACACCCAATAATAATGGGAGCAACCAACATTTTTAGCAGCCTTTAAACTAGAATTACATTTGGTAAATTTATTATCTCTTAGATCAAAGGAAACCCTTTCTCTCTTTCTGTTTACCTCTTTTACACCTACAGCCACATGGATAGCTTTTTTTTCTGAAGATAGAGCAGCCTGCTGGGTTTTTCAAATGATTCTATTTTTAAAAATAATTCAACTTGCCCCAAGCAGACTACCATACTACTTCAGGTTAATGAATTCATCTATTCTTTATTGTCAGCTGTTGGCTAGCTAAGGTTTATTTCCTTATTTTGTCTCCTTGTTGTCTCTTTCTTGCTCAACCCAAGCTTCAACTTCACATTTTGTTATCCTTCCTTCCTTCCCACTTAATAATCTGCCTGCACTGTTTATTCTTATTCTTGTAAATTTCTGTATATCTCCAGAAATATATCATTCTAGGACCAGAAAAATTGCAGGAAACACAGCCTTTCTGCATCAGTTGGACTGCCTAACTGGACGGAAACAAAAATTTCCAATATAATGTATAATAACTATTCTGCACAGTCGGAAATCCTGTGGGAACATTGAAAATTGTTATGCACTAATACTCCTACCGTCATTCATAATCCCTATTTATTTTTTCAGTTACGCAACTAAAAGTTATACAAAGCTGTACGCCTTTCTAAAGGCAGTGTACCAAAGAGCATTTTTTTACTCCTTAAAGCAATGTGAAATTAGCCTGCGATAGTTTTCCCTTCTCCTGAGTCAGAAAGTCAGGGAGTATGCAAGAAACACTATGAGTTATGCAGCTTCCAGGTAACCAGATAAAGAAAACAAGGTGCATAAAGTGATCCCTGCCATGCCCTCTGAGATGCCACCAATCTCGCATGAACAAAAATCCTCTCTCTTGGTATCACACACACACACACACACACACACAATCCAGCAAATCTACCTTTCAGACTCACCAGTTCTGGAGTTCAATAGTTTCTTCTTCTAAATAAATGTCACATCATGACTATTTCACTATAAGCAAATTTGTGGCCACTTAATTGGTTGGGGAAGAAGTCTCAAGCTACAAACAGATTCAAATCGTTCTTCCCCCTTGCCCACAAATTCCTCTGCCCAATCCAAATCCCTGGTTTTCTACCATTCATCTCTTCTTTGAGGATTCAAGCATCTCTGCATTTTGTGTTTTTTTTTCCCATAACCGAAATAAAGTGTTGTCTTAATCTCAGGAAATCTTCTCCCTCCCCAATCCCTCAACGTATTTATGTGCATTTGTCTGGTGGCTCAGAAGGAAAAAATGCTGAAAAGTGGCTAGGGTGGTAAGCTATGTGAGGCAATGTTGATGGTTAGGGAAAAAAAGTAAAATAAACAAAAGCATTGACATTTTCTGAAGGCTTTTCAGAATGCTTGCCACTATTCCTCTCTTGCATTTGAAAGCCCCTGTAAATTGTAAAGATAATATGATGGGAATTGGCAATTTGGGAACAAAGTATAAATAACAGAATTCAGAACAACAGAACTGAGTCCAACTCCCTGCTCTAGCAGGAGATCCTATGCCATTCTGGACAAATGGTCTGTCCAATATTTTCTTTAAAATCTCCAATGATGGAGCACCCATAACTTCTGCAGGCAAGCCATTCAACAAGTTAATTGTTCTCATTGTCAGGAAATTTCTCCTCAGTTCTAAGTTGGATCTCTCCTCCATAAGCTTCCATCCATCCATTACTTCTTGTCCTGCCCACAGGTGCTTTGGAGAGTAGGTTGTCCTCTTCTCTGTGACAGCCTCTCAAATATTGGGTGACTTCTGGACACCTTGGTCCTTCTCTTCATTAGACTAGGCATATCCAATTCCTACAACTATTCTCCACATGGTTTAATCCACAATCCTCTCTATTGCTCATCTCTTCACCCTTTCAACGTCTTTTTTTTTTTTGTACTTTTTCTAATCCCTTTAATCCAAGATATATGTTGCTAGGGCAGCTGGAAGAATGCTGAAACTCTGTGGTGAAATGACGAGAGGCAAGAGAGCGATGTTAACTTGAGAAATGGCTAGAGGTAGAAGGTTAAAGTAAGATGAGAATGAACCACCGGAAAAAGAGACCATTCAGCAGGTCTGCAGAGCCTGGCAATCACTGAGATACCAAGCAAGAAGAAGACTTTGAGCAGGGATGGTTTTCCGAGGGATCAGAAAAGATACTCGAGGTTCAAAAGGAATTTGATTGACAAATATTGGGACCTATCCCACAAACCTCAGTTCAATGGCAAGAAATGTAGAGTTATGGTTTTAAAAAAAAACAACCAACCCAGAAACCTGAGTACCAGATAGGTGGTATCTGGCTCAGCAGTATTACATGTGAGAAGGTTCTGGGTGTTCTGGTAGACCACAGATCAAGCATAAACTAGCAGGATGCTAAGCTGCCAAAAGAATTAATGAAATTGCGAGCTGTCAACAGAGGAATAGCATGGGAACTGATAGTTCCTCTCTGTACTCTGCTGGTCTGACCACACCTGGAATACTATGTCTAGTTCTGGTCACAACAATACAAGAAGGGAGTCTGTGAACTGGAAAAATTGATGAATGCAAAGAAGAGAGAAGGGGGCTTAAAAGCTAAAAAGATCTGCTAAAGGAAGTGGAGATATTTAGCATAAATAAGAAAAAGCTAAGGGAAGACACAATAGCATACTTGTAACACATAAAGGGCTGTCACAGAGAAGAAGAGATGAATTTATTCACCATAGCTCCTAAGAGTAGGACAAATCAATGGAAGCTTTTCAAAAGAAAATCCAATTTTTGGACAATTTTTTTTAACTTAAAAGTTACTAACCAGTGGTTAGGTTAAACAGCTGTTTGGGAAATTCTGAGGATTCCTGACCTGGGTGGGGAGATTGGACTAGAAGATCTCCAATGGCCCTTCCAACTCCATGATTCCATTATTATTTTCAGACTGAATTAAAAGATTGTTCAACCAAAGAAACTTGCTGGAGACATCACTATATGATGAAACTGACACTTACACACTGAAAGATCAGAAGCAATTTCTTTTCTGATAGATTTCATTAGAATGATGTTAAAATCCAAAAGAAAAAAAAACTATAATTTCAGCTATAATTTCAAAACTCTGGCATGTTCACTTTCATTTCATCATTTTACAGCACCTAGAAATAATCAGGGTATACTGTTTATGATTTAAAGAGGAAAACAAACTTTTGCATTTCAACTTCCCTTCCTTTATATGCCCTATTCGTAAAAGCAGTAAATACCATGGCATGAGCTACACAAATTACTAAATCCATCAATCTGCTCAGTGGATAAATCCAAATTAAACCACTCCCAAAAGATGACCATCCAGCTTCTGTTGAACATATCTAGCAGCAGGAAGCATATCACTGCTCTACAGTAGGTATCCAATTCCAATATCAAATTGCTCTGACTGTAAGAAAGTGTTTTCTAATATTCAACTGAAATTGGCCTTCTTTTAATTTAAACCCAACCTACTGTATCAGTGATGGTGAACCTTTTACTTACCGAGTGCCGAAAAGTATGCCCTTTGTGCGTGCCATCTACACTTGTGTGCGGTTCCTCCATGTGCACTACATGTGCAACTGCACCATCTGCACATGCATGCAGCTTTTGCATGTGCAATGCATACATGCTGTGCACATGCAGTCACACACATATGAGTAATCGTGTGTGCATGCACAGGAGAGCTCCAAAGACCAGATGGATTTCCTGCTGCAATTGCACGCATGCACAGCAAAAGCCCGAAGACTGGGTCTCTGCAATCATGCATGCATGCATGCGCAATCGCATGTGCATGCTCAGCTGGATGTAAGTTGGCCGACAGCTTGTGTGCCCAGCAAGAAGGCTCTGCATGCCACCTGTGGCACTCGTGCCATAGGTTCGCCATCACGGTACTGTATGGTCTATATTTGGGGATGATAATGAACAGATTCATATTATTTTTTGAAGAGGGCCCTCCAGTTATCTTTCTCCAAGGGTATCCTGTTCTCTCAATCTCTCCTGAAGGACACAACCCTCCTGTGTTCTCCTGAGATTGCCTGAATCAGAAAATAATTTTCTCCACAACACAAGGACTCTCTCATTCAGCAAGCCTGGATAATGTTGAATTCATATCCTCAGTCAGCCATGGAGCTTGCTGTATTTCCATAGGCGCAGAACCATCTCCCAGTCTGAGCTATCCTCCAAAGTTGCTGTGATGATAAAATGGGAAGGCATAAGCTCCTTAAGGAATGTCAGAAATCAATCATGAATAATACTGAATAGGCCTGAAGATATAGATGGCTAGAGAAGGGGTGGAATTTCCTGCATAAGCTCTGTCAAAATTCCTTTTCCTAATATGCTAAACTGTATACTTGCTTGCTCATTCCAACACTGGTATTTCTTTCCTCTCCAAGTTTTTATTTGAGAGCCATCAAAAAGTTCCCAGACATTTAATAGATGTGCATTCACATAAGCAGATCCTGTTTCCCTCCAAATATAGCCTCCAAAAAAGTAAGCAAAACTTTATCCTGCATTCTCATGATTTATTTGACCTTTACCAGTCAGTGCTTTTTTGTGGTTCACCAAATCCTTCTCTGGCACCCCCTGTGAGAACAGTCAAAACAGCTTCAAGACATCATGAAGTCAGATAGTTGAAGGAAATGAGAAGGCAGGTAACAGCGGCAAAATGTCTCCCACCCTTCCTAGGAATTTGACTGTAGGAGAGTTTTACATTTAGTCATTCTTCAGTCTCTAAGTGTACAACTTCTCTACCATGGCAAAAAAAAAAAAAGAAGGAAACATTAACTTCTCAGTTCTCCTCCTATTAAAAATCCTCACCACATCTGGCAATTCTTATAAAATATCTATAACGTCTTCACTGCAATCATTTTATAGATACTATACTCTGACTTCAGATCCGTTCATATTTTGCTTCACTAGCTTTTTAAAATGTCTTTCTGCTTTTTTTTTCCCCAGCAAAATGAGAAAGGTATTTTTTTTCTTTTTAAAAAAGTGAATGTGAGTAATAATAAAACAAACGAGCATATATGCACGCAGGCAAACACACTTGGCTGGAGTTTCTAGGAATCAGAAGGAAGCTTTACGGAACCTGTGAAGATGAGTAATTCTCCCTTTTGGGAATATTTCAGGATCTCTGGGGAGCAAGGTCAAACAAACACACAAAGCTTTTTTTTCTTTTCAAAGCTTTCAGATCTTGAACTTTGAGTGAATGGAACCAACATAGAATACAACTGCCTAATGAAGAATGTAGTAAAAACAGAGTTTAAGATGGAAAACTCTCCTCTTATAATGTTTGCTTTGCAATCTTTCATCATTTTGGTTCCAGGGAGAAAGTTTGTCACGTCTTAGCCATTTCTTGACAGCTACAGAAATTCATCAGTGCAATTCGTTACTGCCACGTAATCTTCACACTGATGGAAAACCACAGTGTAGTATAATCAGACTATTCTACATAGTTATTCTACTTGATCTTTGTTCTTTTATCTGTTACTCTGCCTGCTTTTTTACAAGATTGCTACTTTGAAATCATTTTCGTTTGCCTTTCTTCTCAGGCATCCTTGTCTAACATGCTGTGACTCTCTTTCTAGTAGGATGCAGTTAGTTAGGTGCTAAGCTTTATTTTTCTCTATAATGGATTTCCTGTGAACAAATTCCTTTTCTATTATTTATTTATAAAATTTATAGGCCAACCATCTTACTTCAAGGTAGCTTTGGGCGGCTTACAATCATTAAAAAAAATAAAAACTATATAAACTAAGAACATAAATAAGTTAGTATTAAAATCCAGAAATTCATGGCCCAATTAAAAGATGATGGTGGGAACAGGATGGGGGAGAGGTGGGATCTGTTGTTAATCGAGCAACCACTTCCACTGTGATACTCCCCCATTAGAGCCCCAAGCTAACTGGCAGAACCAAGTCTTTCGGCTCTTCCAGCAAATCAGGAAGGTCAGGGCTGATCTTATACTGAGGGGAAAGATGTTCCACAGGACAGGAGCAAAGGTAGAGAAGTCCCTCCTGGATCCCACCAGCCAGAATAATTGGGCTGATGGGGCCTGCAGCATGCCTCTTCTACCAGCACTGTGGGTCAGGCCAATCCCAATGGGATTAGACAATCCCTCATGTAAACTGAACCTATGGTTTAAAGATGATTACCAACACCTTGAAATACACCCAGAAGCAGACTGGCAACCAATTCAGCTCGTGGAGCAGTGGTGTTACATAGGCCCTTTCTGAGACCCCAACAACTGCCCATGCCACTGCACTTTGGAACAGCTGTAGTTTCCGAATGTTCTTCAAGGGTAGCCCCATGTAGTAGTTCAGTCATGTGATGACTTGGGCCTGAATGACTGAACACAGGGAGTCCCAATCCAGGATTAGCCGCAATTGGCACACAACCCAAAGTTGCACAAAGGCTCTTCTAGCTCCTACACCCACCTGCTCTTGAAGCAGGAGTCGCGAGTTGCTAACTGGATCCATCTGGGGTAGTTCAACTCCATCCAGAATTAAAGATGACACCTCTTACTCCCTAGTAACACCAATTGGAACTGGCCTTGGAGAAAGGAGATGAACCAGGCTGAAATTGTGCTACCCAGCCCCAGGCCCATAGCCATCTCAAAAGGATACCATAGTCAGTGGTACTGGAGGTCACTAAGAGGTCAAGAAGAGCGAGGATGGGTACACTACCCCTATCCCTCTCTCACCAAAGATCATCAACAAACATGACCAGTGCCATTTCTCTCCCATAACCAGGCCTGAATCCTAACTGGAAAATTTTATCATTGTAAAATCTGCTTCACTGATCCTTGCTCTCATTAAATTCTCAATCTCAGGAACACTCACACACAGTGTGAGAACATGTCAATGACCTATAGAATTATGGACTACAATAGCTATAGTACATGTGCAATGAATTTTGTTGCATAATAGAGAAATTGTGAATCTACTGAGCAGCTCAAGGAGACAATGGAAATGAAAGCAGACAAGTTTCAAAAATGGAATCAAGGAATATTCACTCATGGAAGGATCATAATTCTCCCTCTGATTGTTTAGTGTTCCTGAAGTCTCAAGGAATTGCCTTCGTGCTGGATAGGAGAAACCCACAGAAGAAAAGAGCCAGGGACGTTGCAAATGATAGAAGAGCTGAGGTGATTTGCTTGGTGGTGACTCTGCTATTGTGCATTTAAAGAATTTAAATCTGAGCCAAAAACATTTGAAAAAAACCTCTCAGACTTATATGAGAAAATATCCAGGCTTTAAGATGGGTATTTTCAAAAGCTATTTAATAACCAGCTGGAAGAGAAGGGGAGAGAGTCTAAATCTCCATATAATTTATATAAAGAATATTGCAAGTTTATTTGAGCAGCTAACATTTGCTATTTCTTTTCATGTTGAATTCATTACCTAGAAGTTAACAAGCTGTGATACATGTAGCAGAAAATGGAAGAGAAAGGAAAGCTGTAATCTGCATTGGCCCAGAAGAGCAAGATGTGATCAAAAATTTGTTTGCAGAGGGATGGATGGGTGGCAGTGATAGAATTCATTTTTTTTACTACCGGTTCTGTGGGCGTGGTTTGGTTGGCATGATGGGGGGGGTCATGTGACTGTGTGGGCAGTTTCTGTAAGCAGGGCAATAAAGACTAGGCTAGAAACAACATCAGAATGTTTTTGTCCTGCCTTCCTTACAGGATTAATCCTGTAAAATTAAAAAAAACAAAAGGAGATTTCTTCTAACAACTGGTTTTGTGAACTGCTTAGAAAATTTACTACTGGTTCTACTGAACCTGCTAGAACCTGCTGAATTTCACCTCTGGTGGGTGGGAAAGAGAGAGAAATGGGGGGAGGAAATGCAAAAGATTTTGGCAATTTGCAAACTAATTGTCCTAAGAAAAGGAGAGAGCAAATTGTTACAATACTTTCCAAAAGACCACAAGCTGTAAGGATGAGCAGGCATGTCTCAACCTCACTCACCCTCAACATCAGAGCTGCCCAGGGCTGCATTCTGAGTCCCCTGCTATACTCCCTTTACATGTATGACTGCATGGCCACTACCAACTCCACCACCATCATCAAGTTTGCTGACAACACCATTGTGGTGGGCCTGATCTCTGACAACAATGACAGCCTATCTAGACAAGATTAGGCATCTGGTATGAGAAAAACAACCTCCTTCTTAACATCAGCAAGACAAAAGAGCTGATAGTGGACTTCAGCACAAAGCAGAAAAGGACATACCAGACCCCTGTCATCAACAAGAGCCCAGTGGAGAGAGTGGACTGCTTCAGATACTTCGGCATCCACATCTTGCAGAACCTGACATGGACCCGACTCATCAACATTGTGGTGAAAAAGGCCTGGCAATGTCTGTATGTACCATCTCAGATGTCTGAGAGATTTCAGACTGCCCTCCAAAGTGCTTAGGAACTTTTACTCCTGCACAGTAGAAAGCATCCTGATGGGAAACATCACTATCTGGTTTGGGAACAGTACCATGCAGGACAGGCGAGCTCTACAGAGGGTGGTATGCACAGCTGAGCACATCATCCACAACAAGTTCCCTGAACTGCACTCCATCTACAACAAATGATGCGGGACTACAGCCAGGAAGATAGTGAGGGACCCCAGCCATCCCAACAACAGACTGTTCACTATGATGCGGTCAGGAAGGCACCTCCGCTCCCTGAAAGCCAACACAGAGAGACTAAGGAGAAGCTTCTTCCCACAAGCAATATGGACCCTAAACCATAAGCCATAACAAACCAGGATTCAACAGGACTAAACAGGAATCCACATAAACTACTCCCTAACTTATTCTCCTATCCTATCTAGACTATTCTCTTGCTCTACTACCTATGGTCGCAAGCAGTCACATACGCATTTCACTTCATTTCATACCATGTATAACTGTGTATGTGATGAATAAAATTTGATTTGATTTGAAGTAGTGACTCATATCAGCCAGTATAAACATAGGCCAGAAAGAAGTTAGATAAGAGTAATGAATTGCACATGGGTAATCAATGACATCTGTTTTAATTCGGCAGCAACCTCTAATTGTATTAAAGAGAAAGAAAGTTCTGTTGGATGAAATTAACATAAATTTATCATTTACTTGACAAATGGACAAAATGTCTTCAGCTGAGAGAGATTCTGTAAGATTCCACTGCACATTAGACAAAAGGCACTCAGTTTAACAGATCTGGGTGTCTAGTCTGTTCTCAGTGAACTATATCACAGAGAAAGGATGAAACGGGAGTGAGATTTAATGGCAACCATTGTTATGCAAGCAATAAAATGCTGCAGTCACAAAAATGCATTTATAGGAGGCAAAGACAGTGGTGACTGTGAAAGGGGAAAGGAAGATACAATAATGAATGCATCCTGAGAAAAGGGCCACCTCTTTTGTATGTGCAATGTGGTGTCAAAAAGTGGTGGGATTTGTAGTGTGATGCTTTCATCATTCTGATGCCAGCAGCAAACTCGAGATGAGAGACACAAAGATGTTGTTTGTAATTTGAAAGGTTTAACCAAAGAACATTTTGCCATGTATAAGTCAGTCCAGGTGTGCATAAAGTATAAAGGCAAAAAGCCTAGAACTTCTATGGGCCCACTGGCTTCTATGGGCTACAAATAGCAGCGTTCTCTGGAGAGATCACAATCCTCATGGCAGATGGAGCATGATGTTGCAAACTCAGCCCCTTTTGTACATAGCAATAGCACTTAGACTTATATACCACTTTACAGTGCTTTACAGCCCTCTCTAAGCAGTTTACAGAGTCAGCATATTTCTCCCAACAATCTGGGTCCTCATTTTACTGACCCTGGAAGGATGGAAGGCTGAGTCAACCTTGAGCCTGGTGAGAATTGAAGATTTGAGAATTGCAGTCAGCAGGCAGTCAGCAGAAGTAGCCTGCACTCTAACCATTGCACCACCATAGCTCATGCACTGAAGTCATTCCCATGTTCAAAAACAATACAGCTTGCAATGCAATGCTCCATTTATCATCCTACCAATGCTGGCTTTGCTTTACTTCCTCAAGATGCCGCTGGGTGGAAACAACTATTTTCTCACATCCATAGACTGTTATGCAAGATTTGCCTTTTCCAATTGCTCGCGGTCAAAAGAATCAAGTGCTAGAGACTTATAAAAGGATTTGTGGTGCTTTGTGGCACACAAACAATATATACCAGGTGCCAATGTACCTAAAAAAGACCAAAGGACTGTGCCTTAAACCCTAGTAACCTGACCCCAGAAAAATAGGGTCTGGCAGAGATGAAGAATTGTTCCCTAACTGAAACAATGTGGAGTATGCTGCACCCTCCATGTGGAACGAATTGCCCCTGGAGATTCGGACCATCGCGGACCTGCAGACCTTCCGGCGCTCATTAAAAACCCATTTATTTCAACAAGCCGGTCTGGCCTAACTCTTAGCGGGGTTTTAAATTTTAAATTTTAAATTAATTTATTAGATTTTTAATTGGTTAATGGTTTTAAATTTTTACTCTTTTATAATCGGGTTTGTGGCCATTGATTTAATTTATTCTTAATTGTATTTCAACTTTTATATGTTCGGTTTTTAGATTGGCTGTACACCACCCCGAGTCCTTCGGGAGGGGGGCGGTATATAAATTCTGTAATAATAATAATAATAATAATAGTATGTTGGAAGATGGAAAACTGGGAGATTATTGGGGGGAAGCAATTAATTAAGCCAACCACCTGCAGAACAGACTCTCAGCAAAAGTGCAAATGCAGGTCCCTATGAGACATGGCAGAGAAGGAAATCCAGCCTTGGATACATAAAAAAAAAAGTTTGGTGCTAAAGTATATGCATGGGGGGGGGGGGGGGGGCGGGTAGGGGAAAGGCTGATTTATAACCAGGCTGTGGGCTCCTGCCAAACCATATAGATGTGGTGGCAAGACAAACAGAAGGCTTTCAAAGCTGCCTGTGTCAACATAAACACCAGCGCATGTGATGAGGTTCATGGAGTTCATGCAAACACTCTAGAACAACAGGGAAGCTAGTGTAAAGTTTAAACCACACTGAGAATGGATCCAGTAAAAAGAGAGAAAGGTTACAAAAGAAGTGAAACATCTCTTCTTGCTTTCAGCCATTTTGTCACTATGGGCAAGACTGGAACGAACCACACACATAGTTCTCAGAATTACAGGATTAATAAGAAACAGGCAAAGTGTGGCTTTCTGAGAACAAAAAAGTTGCAAATTTGCAGGGATTGTTTCCATGCAGAACCGTAGAGACCGAGCCGAACTACATGTTCCTTTTTATCCTTTCTCTTCCCAGCTTCTTCGTCCCTCCCACCCCAAAACTCCTGGGAAGTTCCACCTTTCAAAAACAGAAACTCGAAATGTGGTTTGAGGTTTGCAGTGTTATGCAAAAGAGGATGTTTACTGGTCAAAACCTACACTCGGTATTTATTTACCAAAAGATTCTCATTTTGTAAAATGGCAAGGCACAACCACAACATGGGGTTGGTAACAAAGGGCACCACTGAAAGTATATAAGAAAGCATACAATAAGTCACCTGCCTGAACCAAGTTCCTTGCTAATTTTTGAACAAAATCTCTTTCTGTCTGGTCCAGCTGAAGTCTGGGTGAGTGACTGCTTGTTCCATTACAGATTTTAATGAGTGCGTGTTTCCTGGGCATATCTGTTGTCAAAAGGACATGTCATCCTGCAATAACTTTCCAGCTCTTTCCCCTGGGGTTCATTAAAGGCGGCTGGACACTTAATTTATTACAGAGACAGGTGCCATAGACAGCAATGGGAAGGAGAACATAAAAACTGATGAGCCAAAATCAGGAAAGCATTAAAAAAATAGAACTCTCTATTCTCCTTTCCTCGAAACAAATAAATATGGAGCTTGGCTGAGTTAAGCATCAGTGGTCACATGCCATGAATTGTCTACGCTGACAACATACTGGCTGGAGGATTTTTATATACCCCAAAACTGAGCTCCAAACTCTCTGAAGGCTACGATGTCCTTTTTTCCCTCCCACCTTCTGTTTTCTTGCCTGCCAAAATCTGGCCACCTCACTTCTTTCCATTGTATTGCA
Source organism: Myanophis thanlyinensis (assembly GCA_017656035.1). Taxonomy (NCBI): domain Eukaryota; kingdom Metazoa; phylum Chordata; class Lepidosauria; order Squamata; family Homalopsidae; genus Myanophis; species Myanophis thanlyinensis. Next base: position 12,421 of record JAEANM010004411.1, read on the forward strand.
AATATTTGGAACTTTATTCCAGCCATGAGGCCAAAGACTCTCAGAAACAATGACATACACTGCCTAATTTTAATTAGGACATAACACCAGTGGAGTACAGTCTTTGTAATTAATGTATCCATTGGGAACAAAGCTTTTGAACAAAGGAATCCATGATGTCAGTCTGAGCCTATTCAATCAGCTCTCTTTACATTCCACCTCCTTGTTTTCTATTTTGAGTTATTTTCTATTGAACAAGCATTGCTCTCTCTTTTCCTCTACTCCCTTGGTTCTTTCTAGCTGGTTGCTCAAGAGTCATGTACCTGGTTAACAAAACAGAGGCTTCAAAAACATATATTACAGCAGCCTCCCCAGGTTGGTGCCTTGCAGATGTGATAAATCAGAACGATATAAGCCTGGGCAACATAATGATTGGGATGTTGGTAAGTGACCACATAGAAAGAAGATAATTTTGTAACATAAGGAACTTTGGATTATGTTTAGAGCAGGGCTGTCCAACCTTGGCAAGTTTAAGACTGGTGGACTTCAATACCCAGAATTCCTCAGTCATATATGCTGGCTGGGGAATTCTGGAAGCTGAAGTCCACAAGTCTTAAATTGCCACGGTTGGACACTCTGATCCTAAGGTTTATGTAACCCAGAAATTAACTTTCAAGAACAATAAACTGTGTAGCAAGGTACAATAGTCCTCTTACATATTTTCATCCAATTATTTGCCAAGAATCTGTTGCCTCTATAAACCAAAATTTGCACTTCAGAAATCTGAATACAGTGATAAGTGGCTACCATTATCCATTATTTTTCCCTTTCTTTAAAAAAAAATACACTAAAAATTTACATACTTACATCCATGATTTGATCCTACAGAGCTACAATACTAATGTGTGAATTCCATTGCCAACTGAGGGGGGAACTGATCTGTCCAGGACTGGCTATTGGCATCCCATTGCTCCAAACAGTTGTGCAATGCAATTTGAGAAGTTCAACTCAAGGTCCCTTTAAATGTCAAAGGGGAAGTTGGAGCATCATTCTTGGAAAATGCACAACAATGCCTGACTAAAGAATACCCTGGCATGCATTGAAATATACAAGAAACTTGAGTAGATCTCTGATGGTGCTTTAAGAATGCCTATAAAACCACTGCTATTCCAAGCAAATACTTAAGTTAGGGGTTCTATGGGACTAGCCCTGCATTTGTTTTTCCTACCCAATCATTATCCCATTAGAAGAAGAAGAAATTGGATAGAGAAGCCATATAAGCTTGGTCTGTCACCCATGCTTTCTCTATTTGTAAACAAGCTGTTAGGAGCATGAGTTTGCATTAACAGATATAAGTAGCAAGTGTAGGTGACAACACACCTATAAAATGTCAATGATTTTTAGACTACCGTGCACCAATCATTTTATTGTTCCCTAACTTCTCATGCTGCTGGTACTCCCAGTTATCTTTACCCTGTGTCCATCTTTAGTTTATTTTGTTTCCTTTCTAAAGTAAGAGAGAGAACTGAAATGGTTTTAGCCTTTTCCGTAAGCAAAAAAAGCAATTTCAGCTTCCCTTGATCTTTTTAGCTGAAATTTCCAAGAGACTTGTAAAACTTGTAGTACACCCTTATTTTCCATTTGATTCTCCTGCTGAAAAGCCAACATTCCCCCCAATCATCAGAATATGTTTCCAAAAGCTAACATATTCTTAATGAGCCATGTAAAAACCCATAAGTCTATAGACGCCATAAGATAGGAAGAGGGGTGGAGCTTTGGGAATGGCTGGAAAGTTATCTCAGGCCTTTGCCAGTTGGATGGTTGCATCTACATTCCAAATATTGTGATCTACTTTAATAATTTGAATCTTCACAGCATTGATGTGAAAGTAAATGTCATGAATGTCCAAATAAATGTGTGTGATCTCAGTCAGTCAGAGATATTGATTGCATGATTTGAAAACATTATGTGCCAATTTCTTGGGAAGGAAGGAAGGAAGGAAGGTAGGTTTGTTTCTACAGAACTTATTTTCATGTCAATATTATAGTAAGGAAATCTGGAGAAAGAATGAGATCAAGCTGACATGCAGTTTTACATCTTCTAACACTGTTTGCATTTTGCTTTTCATTTGTCTAAGGAGATTCTCAGTCATCCAGGTCATAGTTGTCCCAAAGGTGCTTTTTTCAAGAGGGAACTGGACCTTCTGGTTTTTCTTTGAAGACATTTCACTTCTCATCTTCTTTGCTTTCATTTATTTGGCAATAGAATCTTTCCAAGCACTGGCAAAGCCATCAAATCTACCTTCAATAGCAACAACAGCAGACTTTCCATCAAGCATTATACTGCTCAGATATTTCTGAGTGGTACCAGAAGTCTCAGCAATATAATGCTTGATGGAGGTGAAAGTCTGGCCTTGGTGGAATTATATTTTCTATATACAGTATGTGAAATTGTTGCTATTGAAACGTTTGAATGGGAAAAGACTCGGAGAAAAAAAAGAGGAACTTTGACAGCTATATGTTGACAGCAGCAAGACCATTGTATGCACAGAAACAGAAGGACATCTTAATTCCCACTATGGACGGAAGCTGATGGAAGTGGCAGAAATGGCTAAATTGACTGTTTTGGTTAAAGAAAAGAACATAAGTACTTTTGTTTCCACATGGAGACAGCTTGTGAACTTTGTGCTTGAAATGGGGTGAAAATGAAACATTGATTTTGGGTTTTACTGATTAGTTTGATGTGTTTTTATAAAAATGGCTAGTTTATATTATGGTTACAGTATGTGGTTTGATGTTGATGCTTTATTTTACTGCAACAGGAGTCAGAAGTCAACATTTCTTCTTTTCTTTTCGCCAGTTCCTCCTCACCTTTCTTTCCCACCCCCTTTCTCCCCACTGTGTCTTCCTATTTTGTGTCTTTTCTATTTTGTATTGTACCCTATAACCTAATAAAATGTTTAAATCATCAGAAATGTTTATAAGCATGTTCACATATACATCTATCAATGATCCTAATCAATAATGGAATTTGGTTTTTCTGGGCTTGGAATTTTCTCATACAGTCCAAGTTGGATGGGATTAAAATCAAGCGTCAGACGTCATGCTCTAATTTCCTCTTGTGATATTCAAATATAAACAAAGCAACAATGATTTCAGTATGACAATAGAGCCCGGGAATAATTTTTTTGTTAAATTAAAAAGATGCTGACTTTAAAAAAGCCATTTTCAAAGGCAAAATATGTACGGTAATAGAAATTGGAAATTTGTTTTTCAAGTTAATACAAATTAAAAATAGGATAGCCAAAAACCAATGGTAGAGATACTATAAATGCCCTGATCCTTCCTTTCCAGTTCACCTTGTCTGTCTACTGTACACAGTTCACTTTATGGCTCAAGCATTGTTTCATAGACTCCTAAAATCTGAGCCTAAAAAATGAGATGTATTGGGAAGGCAACTTTTAGACTTGCTAGTCAGCATGGTCAGTATCGCCAAGACTGACTAGCTTGGGAAGTTGGAGATCTATCACATCTGTAGGGCGACAGGGTGGGAAATGCTTATACAGATATATTACATTTTCCTCTTCTTCTGTTTCTGTTTCACATTTCTGAAAATGTAGTAGAACCAACCATATCAAATTCTGGTATGTTCAAGTACAACATAATTAACTGTTAAATATTCTCTGGAAGCTGCCCCATTGATATCAGGCTGATGTTTTAATATGGTGCTAAAAAGAATGACAAACCAGATAGAAAAATGAAGGGTGAAAGGATTAAAACCTTCCAACTTCCCTGGTATTATTACCCTTTAGAATACCCTAAGTGTCTTCCTTTCAGAGCAGATATTTGAAATGTGATCAGCCAACATATTACATCAAAGATAAATTAGGAACAATATTTTTAAAACTTCCCATTTATCCTAGCCTTTGGAGGGGGCATATTATGTAATATTAATCTAGATTAAGAACGCAGGCACATGCTTTAGGTGTGAGAGGCCTAAATCATAATTCTTGGCTGCTGGAATGGATTGTGGATATTTTCTCCTGGCTTTTTAAAAGAAGGAAGAATGTGAACAACTCACATACTTGAAAGGGCTTATTTGTGACATCTCATCATGCCACAGGAGTTTTCTGGCAAAGCCGCATGCTGAGTCACTTAGAAATGCATTGAAACAAAATGAAACTTTATATCTCCAACCACTGCAACAATCGTATAGGAAGAAGAAGAAAAGAATGTGCGACAGTAGCTAGATTCCAATGGAAGAGAATATCTTTAGGTAAGGGTTGAATTGTGGGGTTCACACAAACAACCAAGCCCAGAGAACATCAAGGACTCCACAGTGCATAGATTGGCAAAATCCCCAAACGTATCTCAACAGCTTTGCACAGCTGCTGCTCACTTCCACTCATTTGATTGATGATTATCCAGTCAACTAAACCATTGGCTATATCTTGTGTATTATATGAACTATATCTCCATTCAGCTATGAGTAGCAGAGACTGGAAATTCTAAAGTTCCAAAGGTAAGAAACAAATTAGTTTAAGTAGCCAAGAACTTCATATTCACTATGATTCTTACCTTAAACTCATTCTGATGAATTAGTCTCTGCCAGATTGTCTGCAAAAGAAGAAGGGGGCGGCAGAGAATGAGGTAGCTAGATGAAGCAGTTGGCATGAGCTTAAATGGACTCCGGGGGATGGTAGAGGACAGAAAGGTCTGGAGGAACATTGTCCATGGGGTTGCGATGGATTGGACAAGACTTCACAACAAACAACAAGATTGTCTTCAGATTTATTTCTCTGTTTGAGATTAAACTTGATGATTCCAAATTGTATGCTTGGTCCATCTAGCTGACAATACAAGTAGTCCTCTCTTAATAACTCGCTTCTTAGTGATAATTTAACATTGCAACATCCTTCGAATGGATGATGCTTGCCACTGCATTTCAGGTGCTTGCCAACCAATTTACATTTATGTCCAGGGCAGCATCCCACAGTCAAGTGGCCACAATTTTTGATAGCCCATTGGATATGCTGGATTCATTCAAGAAACACATGGTTCACTTCACCATGGCAATTCCCTTTAAGACTATCATAAAGATAGTCATAAAATTGAGTCAGAGTATGTGGTGACACACTTAGCAACTGCCCTGATTTATGACCCAAAGTCTGGGCCCAATCATGGTTGTAAATCAAAGACTATTGTAGCTATCCACATATGTGAACTTTCTAATCCTACCTGAATACATCAGATAATTCTGTGAGGTTCTTCATGCAAACATATCACCATCACGGGCACTATCACTTGTTGATCTTGTTATTGAGGGAGAATAGGACTTGGCTACTGGGACGGTGCAATTCATGCCAACATGATTTGTTCTGACTCAAGGACTGGAGGGCAGCATTTTAATATACCCATGAAGAGCTTCAGCGTCTTCCTATCCAAAGTCACAACAGACATGTAGTATTAACATTGCTGTAGTAACAATCATCTGTGAAAGAAGAAAAGGATTATGATCAGATAGGAGAAAAGTTGCAATTTCCTGGGCTCAGATTCCATCCAGTTTTTTTATAATCAATTTCATCAGGCCTATCAGTCACTATTCATTAGGCATGCCTCATTCTCAGTTATAAAATTAATGCAGTAAAGGAATAAGAGTTAAACTTGGTCTATTAAACTAGCTTTCCTCAGTGTTACATCTCCAGGTAAATTTAAGCTTAGTTTAGTGAATGTAATTTTAATGTAATTTTAGCACACATTCATTACTTTAATAATCTTGTGAACAAAATGAAAAACTTAAATTTAAATCTTGTTCAATCTGTGGAGCACAATAGATGGGAGAGCTGAATGTTAAACTGAATGGGGATCTGAAGAGACAGTGGTACGTCTTTGTTGATGAAGACAAAACTTCAAAAAAGAAAATACATTTAAGATGTGAAACTCAAGGTATGACAAGAGCTCACCACCTCAAGAAGATGAAGCCTCAGGTGTACTGAACAGAATGTCCCACTCTTGCCTTGAAACCTGAAACAACTACATGCAATCTGCATTGGAACCAGTTTTGAGGTTGCTGTCAAACATTTTCTTTCCTGTGTTTAATCATGGCTCCTCTCTCTGTCAGTGACTGGCAAAGAGTAGTGCTTAATTTTCTCCGAAACCAGCTTCCTTGCATTGGCAGATGTTAGAAACGATGTAGAAGGGAGGGAGGGACGGAGGGATCCCTGTTGGGAGAAATGACATTTCATCCATTTTTAGTTCTGCCAACATTCCTTAGAGTTTGAAAGCCTGACAAACTGGCTGCAGAAAGAGATTTTTATCAGGTAAGTTATTTCAGAGAACTGTCAGGTGTGTATCTATGTTTAGGTATTTTGGAGAGAGAGAGAGAGAGAGAGAGAGCATGTGTGTGATTGGGGGAATCTACTGCAAAAAAAAAAATGAAAGCGTCCAAATTATTGCTACCAAAAATCAAGATGACAAGAGAAGGACTTGGATTATGTCCTTCATTATGTAACCTTTCATGACTGTGATCTCCCCTTTAAAGGGTTAGGGCTCTGTGTCTTTTTTAATAACTTGCATGGGTCCAAGGGAACTGCACTAATTTCATATGATGTTGAATAAGTCAGTGGTGAAATTCAGCCGGATCACACCACATCGCCCGAACTGGTAGTACATATTTGAAATTGGCCCCACCTGCCCGCCCACCCACCCACCCACCCCTGCCCTTATCCTTCCTTATATGAGCTTCCTTTTTTTTTTCTTACTTACCTGAATCAGCTGTTTGGAGCATCTACGGAGCCTTCCTGATGATCCCTGCTGCCTCTGGAGCCTCTAAAAACAGTTTAAAGAGCCACGCTGCAGCGTGTTTGGCGCATGCAAGCACACCGAACCGGTAGCAAAACCAGTCAGATTCCACCCTTGGAATAATCTCAACCCAAAGCCTTACAGGCCACCCATCTTCATTCAGCTTTGTGTAATCAGGTGTTTAAAAGCCCAACTGGGTATAAATTAACTTTGAGCTATTGTGAGAGGAAAATAGGAAGAACAGTAAACCCAAAGAGTATTATAGAAATCATCTCTGTTACCTTGGGTTTGAATTACTGTAATGATGCTATAGTTCCAGATCAATTTCCATTAAAAAAGGTTGTTCTGTACTGATTCCCAGTTCTGGCCCTAATTATGTGCAAAGTATCTCTTAAGTAAACACCACAGTCCTTCTCCATGTGTATATCTCACTTTAGGGAAAACATATTCCAAGTTTGGAAGGAAGAAGTTATGGAATTCTGTGCTCTACAGATCAGGTTGTAAAGAATTTATTTCAGCACCAAACCTGTTCCTCAAACAGACTCACAAAAGAGGCTGCATTTGCTTGGCTTCACAGACAACTATAGCTATGCTTATCATCTAAGAATATAGGAATTGCGTTACCTTTCCATCTCACATTTATATCATAAAAAGGGGGGGTGTTACTTGGCAGTACAATATCCCTCACTTGTATCCAAAGTGAAACTTGATGCAACTTAATTATCTATATCTCTGTCATGATATTAATTTCAATAATACCAGATGAGGAATTGTAACATGGTGCATTTAACATTAGGAAAATGAACCCTATATTTCCGCCAGCCTAGGACAAGGCATAAAATCTGCTCTAGGTTTGTTTTAAAAAGATTGGTGGTGTGGGGCATTAGTCTTATTAAACAAACCAAGCAAGCAAGCAAGACAGAGATTGAGATTGAGGAGAAACTCAGGTGCCTCCTGTTCTTCTCCATCTATAACCAGAAAATAGACCTCCTGCTCTGCTAGCAATGGGTTGCTTTGTTACAGCCCATCTGTTTGCCTCATAGGAAAGGAGAGGCTGTGCTTATCGCAGCCAATCAATGCTTGGGATTCTAGCTACAAAACCTGGACTGAGGAAAAACACCCAGCCCTGGAATATAGTGGGCAAGATTTGTTTGGTCATGTATGAGTCACTCACATGATTGGCAGCTTCTGTTTGTGCTGAAGATTCCTTTGAAAAGTAATGTTTACAGAAGGAAGCAAAATCAGGCAGCTGTAGTGCTCTCCTTCCTGAGTTTGGGTTGCATCATCTAAGGGCCACCATGGGTACTCCAGACATTCCCATCTAAGATAATAAGAAATGACTTTTCCATCTAATACTTTCCTACATGTGAGAAAGTGGGAATGAGATTAATAGCTTCACTGAAAGTTCAAATGCATGATATATTCTCATTTGGGAAGGCGTGGAGCGGGGTTGCAAAACAGGCAGAGTTTTTTTGCTGTGATAATCACTTTTACTAAACTTCAGTATTAATGTTAATTACTTAGATTTTGGCCCTTAGATTTTATTTTAATAATTATAAAGTCCTATGCAAAAATCTCCAGTAATTAATTTATATATCTACATCTCTATCTCTATATCTGTCTGGCTATTTATAAACACATATATATGTACATAC